>KE370922.1:17675-29626 GCA_000418225.1 Zizania latifolia
TGCAGTGCTGCAGCTGAGGCGGCGGCTAGGGTTTAGGGCGAGTCGGGGTTTAGGGTTTTGGGGGGAGGAGACGAAGGGGGGAGAAAGCAATAGGTTAAAAGGCCCGGGAAATGAGATATTTCTGTGGCCACTGGTGGGCCCGCCAAAAGGATCGCTTGATATTTCACCCGCAGTCACTTCCACGTGGGCTCCATATCTCCACGTGTACTGTAGGACCCACATGTCAGACAGATTGGTCTCCACACAAGTAGGTAGGGGCGAATCTATGTAGTGGCGGGAGGGAGTATGGTTACAGGAGAATGACATGTGGGGTAGTACGGGATTGGTGGGGTCGGCATATTGCTTGGAGGAAAAGTCATGGCATTTGGGAGGTGGGCCGGATTGTCTTCTTGGGCTGCATGTCAAATGGGCCCATGCACTCTTGACCATGGGCCTACGGCCTGTTTAGTTGTGAACTTCGGTGGGCCTCCGATGTGTAAGCGGAAGTCAGAATTATTTTATAAATAATATTTTCTTCCCAAAATTATAAATCTGCTCCAAATTTTATAAAAATGGACCTCTCTCGACACTTGAACTATGGATAGAGTCATCTATCGACATCTTGGTCTCTGCCAACAGTTAAACTCGCCTCACCTCCCGCGCATGGGCGCTCGCTCACCAGCTGCTCGCCATGCCCACCAGTCCGTCGCCTCGCGCACCGCATCCGCACGCCACTCCACCCATGTGTGCCACCTTGCACGCCGCGCCCACCACTATAGAGCCACAGAGGTCCGTTTTTGCGATTTCTAAGGTGTGTTATCTAGATTTACAATTTTGGGAAAAAATTATTTATAAAAAATTCGTGGAAGGCAAGCCTTAACTTTTCTAATGATGTTGTTGTTTTCATGTTTTTAAATATTAGTTTATTTTAATATTTCGTATATAATGGATTTTATAATTTGGAGAAAACTTTGAACTGTTTGGGAAGTTTGAGATTCTGGAAGCAACTATAATTGTAAGAAGCTCTCTAAAAATAGTCTTTTTTTGATACATCTTGCTATAATGGATAGTTCTAGATTTTGAGACGGTGGATTATGGATAGAAGTATAATTATTTAAGGACAAGCAAATAAATTAAATGTTAGAACGTTAGAAGGTTCATTTAAAAAAGTTTTCTGAAAAAAACATCGATGAAAAAAAGCTTTCGGAGAAAACATAAGGAGGTTGACAAATATGCCCGTGATGATCTATAATCCGCTCTTTGTTTTGGCCTGCTAGCATGAGCACGATCTTGCCAAGATTTTGACAGCAAGGTATATAAAACAGATTGCAAATTTTGAAATTTTGACATAAGATAAACATATGCCAAAGTTTTGGCTCACGGACCAAGCAAGCATGCGTTCAGCATTGAAACCTGACGAACTGACGAATGTTGTGAACTTGTTTAAGCAAACTGACATTCTCAAAGTGTGACAACAAATACAGTCTTTGCGAACACCATGTGTACCGTGTACGTACTCCACCATTCTCGCGGAGTTTGACTCCAAAAATTGAACATGAGCAGGGTTAAGCAGAAAAGGAGTAAAAATTACTTCACATCTAGGTTTGGCTTAACTATTCTTATTCTTATTTAGTCATCCAAAAATTTCATAGCAATTTGATGAAAATTCAGTAAAAGTAAGAAGATAGACCTACGGCTCAAGACATCCTACCTCTTTATCCAATATCCGCTCCTGGGTGATAAGGAACATATTTTTCACCAAACCAAACATCCAAACTCCTCTCAGCCTAGGACTTGTTTGGGAAGTTTTAATTATAAGAAATAGCCCGTGAAAATCTAGAAAACCTTATGTTTCTTAACTTTTGAATTGTAGTTAATTTTCAGATTTCTGAAGTTATTAAGTTTGATAATTCATAATCTAGCTCGTTTAGAAGAGTTTCAGATTATGAGAGTAAGTGTAGCTGCTACAAACTCCCTCGAACAGTCCATAATAATGCAAGCTCTTACACGGAGTCCTTCGCTATTTCAGACTTGATCGTCATGCAAAATTTTCTCGACATGGCGTGCGAGGTCAGAAAGGAAGCCATTCTTCTTCTTTTCTTCCTCTTCTTTTCGACTTTGCTGCCTTTGTGCACTCTGAATTGCCAAATCTTCAAAGATCCAATCATTTGGCTGATTACGACTGGCGTGATGAGGCGACGTCTGAACTTTAATTCGAACAAAGAGGGAAGCTGAACAAGGCAGAAATCCAATCCGAGTCGCATGCGTGGATGATGGATCGATGAATGCTTCCAAATGCAGTGTACCAGCAAGAATCTTGCTCGTGACCTGAGCCGGCTCCCCTTTTCTTGCTCTGAATTAGGAGTGGAATTCCTCATCAGCTCTATAAATTTGGCAACTTTTGTCTCAAAATCTGAATTCGAATTCTCATCAGCTCTGTAAATTTGCCAACTTTTCCCTCCAAAGGCAGGCTTGGTTCCTTGCTCTGAACTCTGATGCTCTCTCACTCTCTCTCTGGTTTCTTTTTTCTTATCCTGTATTTATATTTATGGACGAATTCGTATGGTTACTGATGAGTTAGTAAGAAAGTTGATAGAAAACCATAATATCTGGGTATTTTACAACTTAGAGAAAAAAAACTATGGAGTTTTCTTAATTTCTTGTTGAGCAGCAATTGGTTTGGTCCAGGGCAAACAGTGCATCAAAGCTGGTAGTAGTACTACCAGATCAAAGTACTGCCTAAAACAGAGGATGGAATTGATATCTGCTTGCCTTTTGGTCCATTGGATGATGATTGATGGATGACTTTGACTTAGGGATGACAACAGTTTTAAACTCTCATATTCAGCGAAAACTCCCCTATGAAGTAAACCTATAAAATACTTTTAAACATACACTCGTGAAATTCACGGGTTTCAAACCAAACATGTGCCCGAACACATCAAATACCTGAAACTCGACAAAAAACCTACGGGTTTGCTGAAGCTAAAGTTGAAGTAAAATCTAATGCAAGGATAATCAGGTAAACCCATGGAAACCCATGAGTTTTAAACCAAACTCACGTCTAACTTGACCTGAATTAGGTAGCCAAACTTATAAACTCGTATGCACAAATTTAAACACAAACACATATCGATCAGGTTGGGTAAAATTGCAATGCCATAAAGGCCACTGTGGCTTTGAACCACTAAATTATGCATGCCCCCAATGATAGAAGAACCCCAACATATAGTACATACATGAACTGTGCAGATAGCAGGAAAAGAGGCAAATGGCTTGCATAAGGTTAGTTTATTTTGTGGCAACACATGATCAAACTTTCAGGCATGTTTATGCCTGGTTACCAATGGTGAAAAGGCCATGGAAGTGTCCCTTTTTCTCTTTTTTGAGCTCCTACCACTTTCATGGGAACAAGTGTAACCACTCATCTGCACTTTGCTTTGGTGTTCACCTATAAATTAGCCATGCTTTCACCTTTACTGCTCACCACTTTGAGGCAGTACCATGGAAGCATCCATGCATGCCAAGGCGGGATCTCACTCAAAACTGATGACTCATCTCACTAAGAGCCTATTTGGGGAGTTTGCTTCCGAGAAGTGAGTATATAGCTATTAAGAATCTTATGTTTCTCAGCTTCTAGATTTTAGTTTATTTCTGGATTATAAGAATACCTGCAGCTATCAAAGCCCTTCTAAACAGGTCATAACTACCAACATGAGATCTCGCTCATGTCGTTTCAACCATAGATGACTATGGAAGAGACCCTTCATAAGATCTTGAGCTGATTAGCTATAGTTAAATGGGCCACATAAGCTAGCTGTGTTAATTTTACTACCCTCTAATCCCATGGACCATGCAGTAATTAATTAACAATAACTTTGTTAATTTCATCTTTCAACGCTGACCTTTGGTTGAAAACAGCAGAGGTAAAAAAGCATCAAACATTGTCCTAGATGTTGCTTTACTGACACTAAAACAATCAAACCACCAAAACTAAAACTAAACTTGGAGATTCGTCTTGACATGCTACAGGCCTATTTAAAAAGCTTCATATTCTAAGGTCTATTTGTTTTATCTTCTAGCAGCTGTAGCTACTGTTAAAATCTGAGACTGAAATAAACGGTCTAGATTCTTAATCTAGATGTGATAATCGATAACCGCAGAATCTAAAAATAAACTAGAATTCATAAGCTAAGAAACATCAGTTTTTCTAGATTCTTACCAGCTAGATACTCAGACTAGCCAGTGAGAATTTAGAAAAGCCGATGTTTTTAGCTTCTGAATTCTAGTTTATTTTTAGATTCTATAGAACTAGAATTTATACCATTTAAAGGATTTTAGGAGTAACTAAGATACTACTAAAAAGTTCTCTAAACAGCCCTGCAAATGCAAGTGAAAGATGTCTGTGAAAGCTGGAGGACAACAGTCTGACTCAACCACGTTACTGAAATGGTTAAACAAAACAGTTAATCTTGGTGGATTTGCCCACCACATGTCCACATGGAAGCTTCCGGCCGGCCGGCCGATCGATCTCTGCATCTGCGTCTGCTCGCTGCTCCCAAATTCCCAGATTTCCCCAGCAATTAAGAGGCCAGTGAAAAAAGAAATGTGTTTTCACTGCCTCCGAGGATCACAGTGACAGCTTTCAACTGCTCGGAGACGACGAAAAAATCTGCACTGGAGCAGGAGATGTTTAACGAGGCGTTGGTAACTGGGCGTCGTGGGATCTATGGCGTGGTTAGTTTATCTGCTGCCTCCACTGTCCACTTCTTCAGCTAAAAATGTCAACCCTGTTCTTCTCGTGCACCAGTGTAATTTACATCCATCCTGGAAAAAGATACCATTTTTTTCAGCATTGGCAACGGAGCGCCGTGAGATGCATGGAGTCTGGCCAAATTGTAGTTTACAATTACAAACGATGGCCAGCCTGCAGGTTGGTAGTGGTGGCGCTCTAAGATATCGATGCAAGTACAAGAATCTCCCAGATGTGCAGTAATGTAGTGAACAGATGCCCATGTTTTTCCTTTTATTTAGACATGTTTGATATGATTTCGGATTTTGATTAATCTTTTTGAAAGTGGTTCTGTGTTGAATCAGATTTAGCTATAAAATCTTTTGACTAGATTACTAAGTTCTAATTTTTGAAACATGGAATAATGGTTCGAGATAACCATTATATTCATGTGTTAGAATCCTCACCAAACCAGGCCTCATTTGCTTGCTTCCTTGTGAGAATCTCAGTAGCCTCTGCGGCTGCTGAGTGAGTACATGCTGAAATGCAGAATGCAGATGCAGACAATGTTGGAACACATCAACAAACAGGCATAATAGTTTGGTAGATGCTGTTTCTTCTATAGTCTGACTCTTTTCCCATCCGTGTGATCTTGGACCAGCTGGTTGTTCACACGGCAGCTACTAGGTTGGAGGATCGTAGCTTATCCATCAGCATCCACTTTTGTGGACTGATTTGATACAGCTTCAAGTCTAAAAATCATACTAGATCTATAGTTTATATGATAAAATATTATGATTTTAACTTTTATTTTTATTTTTGATTAAAATAAAATCATATGACTCAGCTGAATATACTCAATCTATCCTAGCTCAAAATCTAAGATTTTTTTAGAGCTAGATTTAACAAGCTCTAAACAATTCTTATATTTAAAGTTTGTTTGGAAATCTTATATCCGAAGTTATGCTAAATAGGATCTGATCAGTTTCATACCCAATCGGTCAATCCTAAACTCGGATATTTTCCTTTTTTGATATAAAACCAAAGCAATTCATATGAAATTTGTTAAGATATAAAATTGGAAGAATTCATATGAAATTGGTAAAACTATTCAAGTGCGGTCCCTGTTCTCCAAATTATTCATGAATCATGAGGTGCTAACAACGCCAACAACTTGTACCATGAAGAAAGATGAATAATTGAACAATTGAACGATACTTCAACACTTTGTCATAACTTCACATAGCGTCATGTGATTGGGGGAGAAAAAAAAGGCTAATAGCAAAATGTATGCTTGATAATCTACAATCAAATTAAACAACTTTATCAGACATCTAAATGTATGTTTGGAAAAGATTCTGACAGTTGTAGCTACTTCTAGAGTCTAAAACTTTCTCAAATGGTTTGGATTCTTGTTTTAGATTGTAAATCTGAATAGCTATAGAATCTAAAAATAAACTAACATCTAGATGCTAGAAGACAATAGCTTCTATATATTTTTATCAACTAGATACTAAAATTCTAAAATGTTGTTTTTCATCTGAAGCTCTCGAAGCTGTCCCTAAATATGAAAAAGGGGTTGCTGCCTATACAGTACTACCTACATCTTCTGTTTCTATGTATATTGGGAGAGCTTCTCACAATTGTACTTACGTCCAGTACCTAAAGCTCCTCGAACGGTCTAGATTTTAACATTCGATTGTGAAACTCAATAGTCATGTAATCTAAAATAAATTAGAATTTAGAAACCGAGAAACACTAGTTTTTTTAATTTCATATCAATAAGATATTCATCCGCCGCTTCTTAAAATCTAAATCTAAAGCTTCAAACGACAGAAACATATCCTATACCAGTATAGGGTGGCTTGATCATCGATGCAGCAGCAACTTTATGCAGACTCGAAGGTTCATCTCCCCGGTGGGGTTTTCTCTCTCTTGAAAGCAAGCCAAAAATTAAAATCAAGAAACAGCATTGCATCGCATGATTGGTTCAGTGCAGTTAGCAGCATGAATGCCGCAGGAACGTACTACGCTGCTACGGAAAAAGGAGGCTATGGCTCGAATTGATTAATCGGGAGTTTGCACATTGCAATCCAGCTAGTTGGATATTAAGTTAGTAGCATATTAACATCGGGCCTAATCGGTGAGTAGGACTGATCCGAATGCTGTCAGTTTCAATCTTGCTGAGAGGGAAAAAAATTGAAAATTTGGAGGATACTTTCACAAGGCATCTTGCTTTTGCTTTGCCACTTGTACAAGTTCTTCCCAAATTTTCATAACTATCTTTTTCTCTTTTTTTGAGCACCACATTAAGAGTATTTTAAACGTAGTGGGATGAAATTATTCTATTCTATCCATAGATAATGTGAGATATTCCTAATTTTTATAGGAAAATATTTTCTTAGATATTGAATAGGCTTATCTAAAAGATTGTGAAACACAACCATTTTGCCTGAAAATATAAGGATAACCGCAACCATTCCGCTTGAAAATGAAATATAACTATCCTATCTAAAAACAAGAATGTAGATGTCTCATGGTAGAAAAAACTTAATAAAACAGATAAATAATATTTCATCCTTGTTGATGGATATAAGTTATATAAATAATTATATAACTTTAACTTAAATAATTTCACCTCACTTCCGGCTTGCCGGGGAAAAAACAAGAAACCGTCTCCTCTGTCCATGGATGACATGTACAAAACTTAATTAGGGAAGCCTACACGATCTCCATTGCTAGCGGCGGTCGGGAGTCCTGCGACGCCGGCGACGGCATGCTGGAGACGGTCCTGGCGGTGGCGGTGGCGGAGGACGCGGTGGTCGCCGACGAGAGCCGCGGCGTGACGGCGGCGGCGGCCTGCTTGATGACCACGTTGGGGAGCCCCGGCGAGGTCCTCCGCCGGTCGTGCTCCTTCACCAGCTCCGCCGCGAACGCGTCCAGCTTCTCCCTGTTGGACTTCTCCGACAGCCGCCGCCCCCTGAACAGCTCCGCCTCCACGTTCCGCTGCGTCAGCATCCCGTCGGCGATCGCCGTGACCTTCTTCACGTCCAGCGAGCTCAGCGCCTTCGTCGAGTACGCCGGCGACGCCGCCTGCTCACACGACGAGCTCAGTAAACAAAATGCGCGGTAAAAAATGGTAAAAATTGGATCGGTAATACTGTAATTTTTCCCTCTCCGACCTGGATGCGGAGGTAGTTGCGCCCACACGTGTGCCCGAAAGCCATGGCCACTGCTTGGTCGACCTGCGATTTTACCATTTTACCCCCGGTGAGTTCGATGATAGTCAATGGGAGCCGTCCGATGTGAGATGGAGGGCTAGGATTGATTTGATGGGGTGGCGGGTGGTTGTTTAGTGTTTACCATGTCGGCGACGCCCTCGGCGGTGAGGCGGACCATCTCGGCGGGCGACGGTGAGCGCGGTGGGAGAGGGGTTCGCCAGCCGGCAGAAGGGGCGGCGGTGCCGGAGGAGGAGCCTGAGCCTATGGAGACGACGAGGAGGTCGTCGACGCCGGCGGCGAGGGGGAACTCCTGCTTGTTGTGGAGGACGTGCGTGATGGCGGCGGCGGTGGGGTTGCCCATGGCTGCGACTCCCCCGGAGGCGGCGGCGATGGCCGTGCGGCCGTCGACCGATCGTATTGCCGTGGCGGTGGCCCCGCCGGCGCAGGTGGCGGCGCAGACGTCGCGGAGGTGGAAGTCGAAGCTGTCGCTCTCGACGGCGTCGGCGCGGGAGAAGAGGAACGGCGCCCCCGTGGCGAGGTCGTAGCACGGGACGAGCAGCGGCGCGACGGTGTCCCTCAGCGTGGCGTCGCCGAACACCCGCCGGAGCGACTTGTCGGGACGCCGGAACAGCGCCATCCACCTCCGCCGCCTGCCGCACCACCCACCCTTCCCAAGACTCGCCGCCACGAACGCCAGCGCGTCCGCCGCCGCGTACCTCGGCCGCCCATCGCTCCCCCTCAAGAACAGCATCGCCGCCAGGACACCCCCGGCCCCGGCTCCCGCCGCCGCGTCAAAAAAATCCGCGACCCGCGCGTCGGGGTCCCCCGCCTGGGCCCTCAGCGCCGCCTCCAACCTCGTCAGCGCCGCCGCTGCCAGCAGCGCATCCCCTGGCCCCGGCCCGCACCCGTCAATCGCCAGCACCCTCACCCTCCCGGTACTCCCGCCTCCCTCACCACCAAGAACCGCCGCCCTCCCCGGCGTCCCGGGCATCGAGCACGCGCCAGCTCCTGCCCCTCCGGCGCCACCAAAGAGGAAGTTGTTCTCAAGGAGGGCGAAGATCTCGTAGCTGAGCTTGCCGAGGTCCACGTCGACCGGCGGCGACGCCATTGGTTAGGAAAGCGCGAGCTTTCGGTGGTGGTGCGGTGTCCTATTTACTACGACTGCTCACCTTTCCTCCGCGCGTAGCCCGCCCGCTTATAAATGGACTAAGCCGCACAACCTAGTAGGCGAAGGCGTATTCACACAAAATACGCCTTACCCGCCACGTGGAGCGGCGCGCCGCTTGTCGTATCCCCGAACTCTTCGTCGGCGCTCTCCGCCGTCGGATCCGGATCGCAAGGAGTAGCGCTGCTTCGCTGACACCTGGGCCCGCATGTCAGTGAGAGAGAACGAGTGAGGGGGTCGTGGAGTCTGGACCGGTGGGGCCCGGGAGGTCAGTGGGACAGGAGATTTGATGGGGTCACTTGAAATCTACTGCTCCCTGCGTTGTACTTTTTATAAGTTGATATTCTCTAAATTTTATAGAAAAATATATTAATAACTATAAAATCAAATCTCAACTTAATTTATTAAATCCTTTATTAAATATATATGTACTGTCTTTGATATTATATATGTTAATATATATTTTCAACTTGATTAATGTTATAAAATTTTAACTTGAAAAATCCAACGATTTATAATATTAAACATATTGAGTATGTGATCACGATATGACTTAATTAATACTATATAATTTTTTGAAAAGTTTTTATCTATACCACTGGATGCTTAGTGAAACAACAGTCGAGTTATGTTAGACCCCTTTAGTTTTACCTTATGGGAAATTTTATTATATGCCACTGAAAGTTTACACGATTCTATATTTGCTACTCACTCTCACTAATATGTGGTCTTGGACTCACATATCAATGAGAGGGTGAATGTCAAATAAAAAATTGTGGAATTCAATATTATCTTATTTATAAGCTAGTTTAAGCTCAATTGTCTAAATAAGCTACTGTAAGGTCGTGTCCTGTTCTAAATAGTTTATAAAATCTGAATTTATTATATTTGTAGTATGATAAAAAAATACTATATTAATTTTGGACTTATTGTTTGATGTTCACACCTATTTTTATCATTAAGTAGCGTGTGGGTAAAAATAAGCTCGAAAAACCTCATTTCAAAAGATTTTTTCGACCAATAGAAACATAATTGAGATTATAGTTTGTCTATACAATAAATTATGATTATGTCTTCTAGACAACATATGATTTTTAAGACAAAAATCAAATATAAGTTGTCTGAAGGAAACTTTAGACCCGTGTTAATTGGTACACTGATATGTGGGCAAGCATGCCCTAGTAGGGCACTCCTAATAAGCTAGAAGAAACAAGATATGCATGCAGATCGTAGATGAGCGGTTTAATTCGATCACCAATTCACCATGCATCCATGCAAGCTATATATAGTAGCTTCATGTGCCAACTGTACACGGTACATTGGTACGTGCTGCAGTTACTGCATGTGCACGGCATTAAACTTTCCTTTCAATTCTATTCAATTCGTCTCTATCTGGTTATTTCCGTATAATTGTTTTAAGCATCTGAAATTTATACTGAAATATAAGCACAATACTATTTTTCACACATCTTATCCTAATCAAGCTCCCACATTCAATCTTTTCTTGTTTAAGAAGACATTATATTTGTTCTCAGTCTTAATTCTTACTACTTGCGTTCCAAAAATACAAAATATATTAATTTTTATAAGGTTTTTAATGCAGAATAAAGATCATTAGTTACTTTTACTATATATAAACAATAGCTATTAAAGATAACAAGATATGAAACACTTTTAAATATTAATCTAACTATATGAAATACATAACACTAAACCTAAATGTTTATAGTCATAAGTTACAAATATTCTAAAGATATGAGCGCCTTATATTTTAGCGCGGGTGAAATGTTAAACAATTAAAAATGCTTATATTTTGAAGTGGAGAAAATATATTTGAATTCAATTATAATTTGCGTCTTTATTGTGGATTGCATGCAGAGTTCACAAAACCACTATAGCCGAACCGGTTACCGTATTTTTTCAACTATCTCACCTAACGGAGACACATCTAAGGTAGCTAGAGCCCCAAACCTATCTTTAAAACTCTATTAAAATTTTATCATGAGGTTATGCAAATTTTCGAAGAAATTCAAGAATAGTTCATTCAACCATATGTGTGTTATCAATTACTAGTTTCTGCGGTTTTCTTTGATCTCAGGAAACAACGACAACAACCAGATCGACCAAATCGGTAGCCACGGTAAGCGACCGCTAACGCTGGCTGCACGAATGCATGCAGCTGCATGAAATTGAATCAAACAGGCTTGCTAGCCGAACTTTTTTTCTACCAGCACGTACCTCTCGATCGGGCATGGAAGCGTGAACTGAACTGTACACTGACGAACAAGCAAGACACGCTGCGAAGATGGTGCAGAAAGGCAGCACGGCTAGCGCTGAATCAATTAATTCAAAGCCTCCAAGGACTTGAAAGCATTCACATATACTACCTGGCCTCCTGCAGGCTGCAGCTAGCTAGCTACGACAGTACTGCCCCTTATAAGTGCATGTGTATATATGCATAGATGGAGTACGTACCTGGGTTCTGGCCACTGCTGCAGCTGCTGGATGCTGCCTGCAGTTATGCGACGCCGTCACGGACTCCGTTTCCATTTGTTTTTTTGCCGTTGGTTCGTCGAGTATCTTAGTTTTTGCCAAGTGCTTCGTACGGAGGCACTCGGCAAATCTTCCATTCTATCGACGGGTGGTCGAACAATCCTCCTCGAGAGCGGTGGTGAAGATGACGGCCATCGGCGTCGTCGGTTGAGGTAGCAGCGACCCCCTACCTGACGCGCCAACTGTCGACGGGTGGTCGGACAATCCTCCTCGGGGGTGGTCCGAGGGGGTGATTTGTGGTGGCAGGGAAGCGCTGCACTCAAGACCCGATGGTTGCACAGCTCGTATGAATAGAACTGGC
>KE370923.1:38330-91937 GCA_000418225.1 Zizania latifolia
GACCGACGTAGGGCTAGTGTCTCAACAACAGGTTCTGCAATATTTTGCATGTCGAGTTATGGTTCGATAGGAGCTGAAACACTTTCTAGTGATTCTTGAACCTCTTCGAGTTGCACCGTGCTCCCACTAACCCCTTTCGAGAGAAACTCTTTCTCAAGAAAGACACCATTCTGGGCGACAACCATTTTGCCTTCTTCCTAGTTATAGAAGTAATATCCTTTGGTTTCCCTAGGATATCCCACAAAGAAACATTTATCAGATTTGGGAGTGAGCTTGTCAGACGTCAAATATTTTACATAGGCCTCACAACCCCATATCTTTAGAAAAGACACCCAGGATGCTTCCTAGTCCATATCTCATATGGTGTCCTCTTTACAGATTTAGATGGAACTCTGTTTAATGTGAAAACAGCAATTTCTAGAGCAAATCCCCAAAATGACAATGGAAGATTAGATTGACTCATCATTGACTGGACCATGTCCAACAAGGTTTGGTTCCTCCTCTCGGACACCCCATTTCATTGAGGCGTGCCTGGTGGAGTCAGCTGTGGAACAATTCCACACTGATTTAGATGATCATTAAACTCATGGCTCAAATATTCACCTCCACGATTCGATCGCAGAAATTTAATTGTCTTGCCTATATGATTTTGTACCTCATTCTAGAACTCCTTGAACTTTTCAAAGGATTTCGACTTATGCCTCATTAGGTAGATGTAACCAAATCTACTAAAGTCGTCGATAAAAATAATGAAGTACTGAAATCCAACTCTAGCTATAGAACTCATTAGTCCACATACATCAGTATGTACAATGGCCAACAATTCATTTGCCCTCTCACTTTGACCAGTGAAAGGCGTCTTAGTCATCTTGCCAAGTAAACAAGACTCACATGTATCAAACGATTCGAAATCAAATAACTCCAAAAGCCCATCTCTATGGAGCTTCTGCATGCGCTTCTCATTTGTATGACCTAAATGACAATGTCAAACATAGGTAGGATTCAAATCATTAAACCGAGGCTTATTCGTATTAACGTTATAAACATGTGTATCCTCAAGATTCAGAATATATAAGCCATTCATCAATGGACAAACACCATAGAGCATACCATCCGAAAATATCGAACAACACTTGTTCTTTATTACGAATTCAAAACCGTCTTCCTCTAAACATGACGAAGAGATAATGTTTCTACCCAAGACAGGAATGAAATAACAATTATTCAATTCTAAAATGAATCCTAAGGGTAGCAACAAAGAATAAACACCGACGGCGAACGCAGCAACTTTTGCACCATTGCCGACGCAGACATCCAATTCGCCTCTTGCACACTTCCTAGTCCTTTTCAGTCCCTGCAACGATTTGCAAGTATGAATCATTGATCCGGTATCAAATACCCACGAATCACTTGGACGAGTAGCAAGATTAATTTTAATAACAGTTATACCTGAAGTAGAAGTCACACTTCCCTTCTTTTTCTTGAGTTCTTCTAAGTACAACTTGCAATTCCTCTACCAATGACTAGTCTTATGATAGTGGTGGCAAGTGTCAGAAGTAGCAGGGCCAGTCTTGGACTTTTCAGCTGGTTTCGACTTAGAGCTCGAGATCACATCTAAAGCTTTAGCATTTCCCTTGCTTTTTCTCTTCTTACTCTCCTTCTGAACCATCATCACATGACTAGAATTCTTTTTAATGCTATCCTCAGCAGTTTTTAGCATCCCATGTAATTCAGCCATGCTTTTCTCTATACTGTTCATATGAAAATTCAAAATGAACGGCTCGAAGCTCACTGGGAGCGACTGGAGAATCACATCCGTGGCCAAATATTGGTCAAGGGAAAAACCAAATTTTTCTAGGCTCTCAATGTAACCAATCATCTTGATCACATGAGGACTCACTGGGCTGCCTTCCGCCAACCTGCATGCAAACAAAGACTTTGAGATGTTGTACCTCTTAGTCCGTGCTTGGTTCTCAAACATGAATTTGAGTCACATGATCATATCATAGGCATCCTTGTTCTCATATTGCTTCTGAAGCTCAGATGACATGCAGGCAAGCATAAGACAGCTGACATCAATTAAATCATTGGCGTGCTTCTCATAAGCGTGCCGATCTGTGGCAGATGCATCTTTCTTTGGTTCATCAGGATGGGGGTCCTCTAGAATATATTCTATTTTCTCTTACTTGAGAATAATTCTCAAGTTTCTATACCAGTCAATAAAGGTTGTTCCAGAAAGCTTTTCCTTTTCAAGAATTGATCGTAAATTAAAAGTGGAAGTGTTCTTAGCAGTAGGTGCCATGATCTACAATAAAAATACATGTTTTAGCACTATGCTATGTGAATCTTCTATCAAATAAAAGATACTCCACTATATGTAAAATGATCGCTTTTCCTCTAACGACACATAGTGGGACAAGATCCATATTCAACTAACTCCTAGTGAGCTTTGGCATCACTGCTAGAAGATTAGTGATATAGGTAAGCAACACTTTGCTAATCACATTCCTATGTGACTCTTGTTCATGGGGGTGGCATCCAATGCCTCAACGCCCAACTCCATGCCCCAAAGCCCAAAACCGTTTTGATAGCTTTGTTAAGCAAACCAATCCTATGTGTGTGGTTGTTCAACATCCACCCTAACTGATTAAGATAAAAGATAGCACCCTGCTTTGGTAGACCCACCATACAATGATCAAAACTATTGTAGGTGCAGCTATTGAAAAGAGCATCAAAGTTCTTAATTTTCTGAGAGAAACTATTCTAACATGGTAATGATGTCTACCGCACACAGAAACATGGAAGAATAGTATGACAGGAACATGAGTAAACACCACAGGCAATCATATTAACTGTGATATAGTATGGCCCTTTTCACATCGTGATCTCCATCTCCATGGTTCCTGTCCTTCGGGTCATCACGCTTCAGGCCTCCATGAACTTGTATCAGTCTATTACAGCTAATAGCGCTATACTAATTACATGAGCAGAAGTATCACATGTCGACGCGCAGGTCATACAATATTTGAACAGCCTTGGGCTGCAATTAACCATGACACACAGGCCATGAAAATAACATGCTTGTATCTTATACATTGCAATGCCATACCAGTCACAACATTCTCTGCAAAAACAAGTTAGGCGTAGAATCTACACGTGACTGAACAAGACCCAGAACTTCTGGCTCAAAGGCTCAGAACTTCCGATCGAACGATCCAGAACTTCTGAGTCAAACCCGGAACTTCCGAAAACAACCTTCTGTGTCGATTTTTTTTTCCTGAAACTTCCGGGTCAAACCCGGAACTTTCGAAAATAACCTTCCGTACGAAGTTTATTTCGGCTCGAAACTTCTAGGTCACACTAGGAACTTCCGAAAATCTGACGCAAAACCAATGGATCTAATCTATTTTCACCACATATCACCTATATGTGATCGATCCAGATCGAACACTACGCACGTAGACTCTGATACCACTGTTGGGTTATGGGGAGGATACGCTAGCATTAATTTCAAAAATTTTAGCCCGTTCGCCCAGAAACCATACGTGTAATGGGATCATAGATCGTTACCTCTAGCCATGAGACGCGCTAGGACAACGGAAGTAGAGTTGATGAAGCGCGTCCTCGATCGGCTCTGCTCAGCTTCGTCCGTTCATCGGCGATGAAGACGACGTAGTCTGGCGATCTCCATGAGAAGATCAACACCGTAGAAGCAGCGGTGCCTCCACGGTATCCACACGTACAGAGATGAGATCACCTTAAGCCGGTATGCTAGTACCACATGAGAGATTAGGGGAGAGATAGCCACAACTGGTGTAGCAAGGAGAGGTGGCGGCTAGGGTTAGGTCAAGGCAATAACCAATAGCAGCCCTTTCGTCCTAGCCCCTCCTCTCCTTATATAGTGCCCTCTCATGGGCCTTTAATCAGTATTAAAGCCTAATAGATCTAATCTGTTTGCCTGGCCCAGAAGTTCTGGCCCAGGCCTAAAACTTCCAAAAATAACCTTCTATACGAATTTATTTCAGTCCAACTGGAACTTCCAGACCCAGAATTTCTAGTCCAACCGAAACTTCCAAAAATAACATTCTGTACCGAATCTGTTTTGACTCGGAACTTCCAGGTCTCACCCGGAACTTCCGGTTCATCCAGAATTCATCTTTTAGGCAGGCCCAGAACTTTCAGTCCAACCGGAACTTCTGGCTCTTCCAGAAACCGAAACTAGGGTTGGCCCAGAACTTCCGGATGCTTCAGAACCCAGAACTTTTGGCCTCAAGCCAGAACTTTCGGTTCCCCTAGAATTCTCTTGGGCATATTTCCATCAATGTTCTGCCGTGCAGGTTGGCAAGGCCATCGGTCTTGAACCCTGGTTTGGGTTTGGGGAGATTGCTTCAGTCACCGCCGCTGGAACCGAAGTTGGGGTCAGCAATGGCCCCAAGCTCGAAGGCTCTGTCGACAAGGTCGGAGGCCGCGATACTGCTGGCTCCATGGGGCTAGTTGGGCCTCGAGAGTGCTGCAGCGATGGAGGTGGTTGCTTCTCGTCGTCATCAGCCCTCTTCCTTTTCGTGCTCCCTCCAGAGGTCGTAGGCTCTACAAGTTCTGGGGGTCCTCCGGCCTCAAGGCCAGGCTAGACGAGGGCAAGGCGCTTGGCTTTCTCGTTCATGGTCGAGGGCCCCATGACATGTTTGGCTGCTTTGATCGTCTCCTCCAGCGTCAGCCTAGCCCATTTGGCTATGACACAAACATTGGAGTTAAAAAGACTATTCATCAGGCATTCGAAGTGCAAATATGTAAAGATTCAAAGGCTTACTGATAGTCTCCGAGGGGATCCCCTTTGGTTCACTACGCGCGGAGTCTACAAACTCCATTGGCCATCGAGCCATGATGGGGCTGACTCGGAGGGTGATAAACTCTTGTACTAGATCCCTCATGCTCATCTTCCGGACCACCATTCACATGAGTTGAATCCTAGACTAAAGGGTGGCCCCGTCCATAGCCACTTTTGCTTGACGACGGTACATGATTGGGACGTTGGTGCTATGAAGGGGAGAGTCTGCTCCAACGGAAATATAGAACCATTTCTGGTCTCACTTTGAATACCATCTCTCATTGGACGCCCTCACCGAGAAGCAGTCGTCGAAGTCAAGTCAAAGATGAAAGTTAATGCTCCTGAAGTCTAACACCCTAGTGACTCCGTCATCGCCGACCCTCCATTTCAGTTGGCAATTCGCGTCGTGCAAGGCCGCAAAGACATTTGCGTGGACCTCGCATCCTTCCACCCTCATGGCCTACTCGAAGATTGCAAGGCGGGCGATGGTGTTCGGTGATAGTTGGGGGAGCTAGATGTCATACAGCCGAAGCACCTCTCCCAGCAGATCCGACGCAGGGATTCTGAGCTTGACCTCAAGGAAGGCCTCGAAAATCACGGTCTCATTGTCCCTCGGAGTGGGGATCACTTCGCGCTTCAGGATTTAGACGTTGGTCAACTTGTAGACCTTCCCTGAGCAGGCATCATTTACGGAGCCCAAGGTTGAGCGTGTCCTCTTCAGCTCAATGGTATGCTCCTTGTACAACTCTATGGGAGATCGGAGGTTGTGCGGCCCATAATGCTTCGACGCACTCTTCAGACCCGCAGCCGCCGCTGTGGCCACCGCTTGGGCCTGCACCGAAGTAGGCCCTCCTGTGGCTTGGAGACTCCTGCTTGCGGAGGACTTCTTCGTCATTTCGCCAAAGCTAAGGCTCTACTCCAAAAAGAAGCGAAGGAGGGGCTTCGGAGGCTGGTGGCTGAGAAGTTAGTAGAAAGAGCGAGTAGGAGCAAAAATATGTTGAGCGCTGAATGGGCTCTGGGGGCTGAAGGGGTTTTTATAGGCGGTAAAAGGCTCCTGGCACGTTCCTCGGGGCCATTTTTTATTGACCTCGCAGGCGCCTTCCGTGGTCTATGATTAGTGGAGCTAAGGTAAAAATGGTCGAAGACACGTAGCGGAGCGATGGTTCGGTTCTATATTTTTGGCCGCATTCAGCACCGTTTGGACTTCCGAGAATGTCCCGTCAGCTCTACGGTTCATTAAAAGCTCGAGGAACTACGGCGGGTTAAAAGTTGGACTCTAGAATCTACAGCTTCGGGAGGAACTTCTCGAAGTACAGCATTCATCGAAACGCATTTTACCCCTTCTGACGAAGGGCTACATGCGAGGGGCTACTGTTGGGGGAAAATACTTTTGCCCTAACAAGACAATGATAACAAGAACTTCGAAGCCCCTTCGAATGCTCAAGCCGTAGCTTCGCCTGAAGTTGTTGGAGACCCTTCGAAGGCTCGAAGGCGACGAACCACTCTGCTAATACGAAGCCTACTCCGTCGAAGGGGTTCGCGTGGCTCGAAACCGCTCGAAAGTGACATTGAAACCACAGGCTCCTCCGTCCCCTCCGACAAGACGTATGATTTGCCATGTTCATATGGAGTGTTGCTAAATTGTCCCTATGTAATCCACTGTATAATACGGTTATAGTCGGTTGTACGTAGGGGATAAACTAGTATAACCCTGTTGTTATCGTGTCTATAAATACCCTCCTCCTTGTAGGGGGAGGGCATCGAACACTGGTGTTGTTAATCAATACTACTTCTGCACGAAGGTTATTATCTATTTCAGAGACCTCAGGCAGAGTTCGAACTCTTGACTACACTTCGAACCCTTCGAGGTTCTAACACTAAAAACCTGTTGTGTATTTCCTGATTACGCCAACACATACCAACATGAACCAATTATTATGCATACGGAAGTTACCAAGAGCATAACCAACAGAGCTTGCACTTGCAATGTATGACTATGAGCCCTCCCGAACCTCAATGATCATGTCCTCCCATTTCACTGCTATGAGAGTTTCAGCACCTCTCCGCCTATTCTACAGAAGTTGCAACAGAATTCAGCAGAAGCACATTAAGATATAAAAGTATGTCATTCCCATGTCAAAATTCAGCATAGGATCTTAACTTGATATGAAAGCAAAAGGTTTAAGCTTGGATTGCATGGCACATTTTGATAAAATATAAGGAGAATTTTAGGTGCCCCAAATTTTGTGGACCGTCCAATCTGTACGATCCAACGCTCAGATTTAAAATTGGTGACCTATTACCTCCTAGAGATAATATGTCATATAACATTCCTTTAATATGTACGGGCTCACATACATGCAGTAATTAATTCTTTTCTTCATATGTTAGCAGATTAATTGTTACATGCACTAGAAAAAGGAAATAATCAACAAGCTTTCCACTAGTGCGACATGCATGCATATTACTTTCTGTAATCAAGGCAGTTTACAGCCGGTTAGCCTATTTTCTTTTTTAATAAATTATTTTAAACACACTTAATCAACGGTTCAAATTAGTTTCAACTATTATCTCGGGTACCGTAAATTCCGAAACATAATTAACTGAAAAAAATACTTACTAGTGCTATGTAAAAGAATCCTAGTGGTGATAGTGGTGGTGGTGGTGAGTCTACCATCCCACCACCACCATCTCTTGAGTTGGTGTGATCTTTGTGCACAATTGATCATTTGCACTTGTGGCTTGTAATAAGATTATTTTGTGATACACACACACACACAACATTTTTAAAGTTTAGAATTTATGATATAAATATTTATTTGTTATCCGTTGCAACCCACCGCTATTTGGCTAATGGATAGTCCACCAAACAACTTTAGCAGTAGATACTGTGCCTCATTCGAATGACAAAGCATTCTTTCCCACTGTGATCAAGAACTGTGCGGGTCAGCCAGCGCCCTTCTTGTGGATGGTAACCTCTTGTGCGTAATATGACATCAGAAGTCATTGTCCCACCATCATCAGTTACTCGGTCAGGTACACACTTCAACATGTATGGTGCTTGAACTGGAGGGGTGATTGACACCAATGCTTTCATTCTGACATCGAATTCCTCTGTAAACATGAGGGATTTCTCATGCAACATATCACTCCATGAGAATGAGATGCTCTTAAGGAGCTTGCTGTTCCTGAAGCACCCACTCGTGCTGCGCCTGACCTCAATGGTGAGGCCCCTGGTTGCAAACTCACAGTATAGGTGCCATGTTTTTTGCCAGTTTTTGCAGGATAAATTGGACAGTGATTTGTTGAGTTTTAGTGATCTGTGACACCTCTGTGTTCACAAACGTAGGAATTCTTTGCTGGTGTGTTCACCATCAAATTCTCCTTTCAGGAACAGATGTACCTGCAATCAAGAATAAATGATATTGCCAACGCATAAGGAATATATATAAAGAACAGAAAAAAAAACAACAACAACTAAGCCTTTCCATTTCAAACAAGTTGGGGTAGGTTAGAGTTGAAACTCAATAGGAGCCATTAATCAAGAACAGAAAACAAAAAAATTGAGATAATTTCGTTCCTTGCATGATCACATGATGAATTTAGAAGGTAAACTTCATTTACATCATAAGAAAATACACTATGTGTCAATTATCTAGATTTTCCTTGCCACACGCACTGAAGCTTAAATCTAATGGACCTAATATATAAATTGGAGACCCCTAAATTTCCTGAGCACTAGGCGATCGCCCCTCACCCTGGCATAGCAACGGCCCTGCCCACCGGTGATCCAATCTTCTTCACCCTCCGTGAGTCATGGTCTCATGGGAGAAGCCATTTTAATTTGGCAGAATTAAGCTCATTGCCATTTTGGCCGAAGCTTTTGCCGAAGCTGAAGACAGAGCACGTTCCCCTTGTCCCCAGTGACCTATCTTGCTGTCCATCGGAGCCGTGTCCCATCACCATCACCGTCAGCGTCGAGCGTCTAAGCTGATGCCGCCACTGACGCATCTCATCTCTGCCACGTTGTTGGATCCGTTGCTGGGTTTCCCTGCCATCGCACGGAAGGGAACTGGCGCCGTTCCATGACTTGCTGAATGTAAAGTGTATATCAAGCATTGCTTTCCTCGAAGACTAACATAGTGCCTTCAGATGAGGATCGCACATTTATACCCGTTTCAGAGCACTCTGGTCTCAGGTTATCTATTTGCCACGTACGTAGGCCAATTCTGGAAATGGTTCCCATCTCACAAATATATTTCTCAAAATATTTGCAAACCAACACTATGTTAGAGGAATCACCTCACATCTGTCCATGATCGTAAATATGGCTATTCGAACAAATCAATAGCATCTGTAGAACATACTCTACTTCACAGTTCAGCCGACATGTGTTCACAACGCACGGCTGGTGAAGAGAGGTTCTGCCTTTCTAAAACAAACTCAGGATAACGTTCTTCCAACTAGAACTATTCCAAATCAAGCACCAAGCAAGTCCAGGACTTCATAACTTCATATGCCAACAATCCTGAAGACATATTCCCCGCCACCATCTCGAATTCTCGATGATCCACAACTATTGATAGCCTAGGCGGCCATGAGCCTACTAGTTGCTTAGCTAGGGGCATCCATTCAATGTTCAAGCCTAGGCTCTTCCGTTGTTAATTTGTTAACAGAATGTAAGAAGCAGTAGGTCTACCACACTAAAATAGCAGAAGTAGCACATTACCTACAACTCTAAAAAACATATATTCCCAACCTTATTGGCAGTAGTTTACACAATAAGACTATAAGAGTATCACACTGTCTTCTAAACTTGGTTTCAGATGATAATAATCAAGGTCAACCCCTATTCGTCGAAAAAGATGAACGAGTGAACTTGTCCCATTATTAGTACTCGTCTCCAATATTGACATATCATCATTTCAAAAGTGCAAAATTCACAGGATAGAGAAAACTTTAGGTCCTTGATTATGTTCCCTTTTCATTTCTTAAAACCATCGCTATGTTGCTCAACAAATACTGATCAAAAGTTTTCGTACAAACCTGGTTTTCCTATTGATATGTTGCAGGCGAGAGATATTGCACCATAACCTAATTGCGAATTGTTATCATAATGGTGTAGCAGTAAGTCAAAGCAAAAGTATGATCACTAAGTAATGTCAGCCTGCATAAAAAGTGCATTGCCAGCATAAACTTCAAACTTATGGAAGCCAGATAACATTGTACTGGAAGTGACAACAGCAGAGTAATTAGCCATCTTAGGTCATTAACTAGGTTACTAATTAAGAAAGGAATACCAATTTATATTAGGACAACTAAAATTCTTAATTCACCCTTCTGAATCATTTAAGCATGCCCAAATACTAGTAGCTGCAATGGAGATTATAGGAGTCTACTATATACAAGAATCAGATTACATCAGACTACTTCCTAAGATAGTTTGCATTAAGCAAGCAAATATTGAATCCAACAAAGGAAACTACAAAGACCATGTTCAATTGTTCTTGCATTTCAATTCGATGAATTTGTTGATTTTCCACAGGTCGCTGGAAGCGAGTACCACGGAACAAAGATCCCAATCCCCAAACCCCTAGGATCACAGGTAGGACAAATATATACAGAAGCGGATTTCGAACAGAGGAACGAATCCGCCAACGCCAGAGTTGGGATCAGGGGAGGAGGAGACCGAACCGTCCGATCCCCCACCCCCCCCCCCCCCCCCCCCCCCCATCTCAGCAGATGGTGGGGACGAAGCGCAGTGTGGCTACTCGAGCAGCGAGGAGCCCTGTGAGCCTCCGCATGAGTGCCCGATCCCCCCTTGGAGAGCACGATGAGGCACATGAGCTCCTGGACCACCTCGAAAGCATGAAATTTAACTATTTGTTCCTCTAAAGAATGCCACATCTTTAAATGCCATCGTCTTCGTCGCAATCAATTTTTCGCCACTCTAAACATGTGCAAACTAATTTTTTACCATTTTACAGCCAGCGTGCGTCATCTCACCCGTCATGTCATCTTCTTTGCCATGTCAGCGTCTTCCTAAAAGCGTGTTAGCTCGCCGTCGCGCCCGTGCACCGTGCCTGGCTCACCGTCGCCGCTCGTGCGCCACGCTTGGCTTGCCGTCACCGCCGCACGCACGCTCGCCCGCGCCTGGCTCGCCGTCACCGCCGCACGTACGTGCCTGCCCCTGGAGCCTCTTCCTGCGCTTGGTGTTCTACTTCCCGAGCAGATGCTTAGAGTGGCAAAAAATTAAATACGACAAAGACGATGGCATTTGAAGAGGTGACATTCTTTATAGTGGTAAATAGTTAAATTTCCCACCGAAAGTTGCCTCCGCCGTGGACCTCCACGGCACTGGCATGTCTAGCTTCAAAGAGTCCCAGTCGGCTCCAGATCTAGAACCGCGGTTCCACCACCCCCCCACAACCGCCACCACCGCCGCTAGGTCCGAAGGGGCCGCTGTCGCCATCGTCACCGTATAAGAAGCCGCTAGTGTCAGAGGTGGTCTTGGATTGGTGGGTGTGGGGTCGGGTGCATGCACGGCAGTGGACGGTGGAGGTGGTGGACGCAGACGGGTGGCGACAAATGGTGGTGGTGGCGATGGTGGTGGAGGTGGCGGGCGGGATGGGCGATGAGGAGGCGAGCGAGTGGAGGAGGAGGAGGAGCGGCCTGGAGGGCGACATGGCGGCGGAGATCTCCATGGTTGTTGGTTGGTGGGGGCATTGTGCCATGGTGCCGGGCGTGCAGGGAAGGGGAAGGAAGAGAGGAGAGGAGAGGTGACATGGTCTCGCCTCTTGCGTGCACGACCGTCTTGCGGAGTTTTGCGGTGTTAGAACATCTTCAATAGTTTGATTATTTTTGACTCTTTAATTATTCATTCGGTCAATTTGTCAAAAAAATTTCCTCTCCATATTTGATACATACTTAAGTCCTGTTTGATATAGCTTCAAATTCAGAATTTTTTGAAGCTAGTCCAACCTAGCTCTAAGAAATACTAGATCTAGAGTTGTCAATGGATTGGGGGTATTTAATTGAGTAATCTGGTTTTTATTTTGGGCTAAAAATAAAAAGTTTAAACTATTTTATTATACTATACAAACCCCAAATCTAGTATGGATATCGAAGTTGGAGCTATACCGAACATGCCTTTAAACAGACTCTCCATCTCCAGTTGCATTTCACATGTTGTCGAACCGTCCGATTACCATCTAACGGCTCCGCACTATTCTGGCATCTCACTCCGCAAGCGCCTTGCCACATCGCTGCCGCTACACCGCCTAATACCACGCGCCCCTGCCCTGTGAGCATCATCGTCCTCCCTCTCTACCCCCTGTTTCCTGCAAGATCCAGTAGAGGCAATCTCGTGAAGAAACAAGAAGCAGTAAACAGGGAGCAAGATCAAGAGAGGCAATCCCGTGAAGAAAAAAATATAAACTACAAATAGGGAGGAAAACTACATCTAGCCATTGCCTCCCTCTACCACCTCCCAGGCGGCCAGCCTCCTGCCAAAACTAGCCCATGCTACCTGTCCGATACAGTCCATGAAGAGGGGTTTGATTCTGATAAGGAATATCATATCCTTATCTGGAAACCAAACGCCATATCTAGTATGAGGAGATATACTTATACTAGGATCCTTGTAATTAGGAAATATGACTTCGGTTGGGTATGCAATCCTAGATATTTGGGAATTGACTCGAGATAGAGTCCTAGGATTGTTGGGCTCGCCCCTTGACTATATAAGGGGGAGAAGCACGCCTAGAGACATCCAATCTCAATTTGCTTAGATTCATAGCTTTTAAGCTGATTGCTTTGTAAGGCTTAGACACATAATAATCTACCAAAACACATGACGTAGGGTTATTATTCTTCGGGAGGCTCAAACCTATATAAATCTTAGCTCTTATACTTTAGAATCGATCAAAGGACTCGAGAGTACCATGCTTCCTTACAATCTATTCATCACCTCGGGTACCCCGTGGGTGGACTGATTGGCAATACACTGACACTGCCCTGCCTCCTCTCCCTCTCCTCTCTAGAGCCGCACGTTACCTGCCACCCCATTCAGCTAGTCGACTGGCCTACTTGCTTCACCGCCACAGCCTGTGTGCCTAGCCGCCGCTATCCCCTGCACTTTGGCTACTCGGCGGTGGTGGAGGCCCTGCGACAGCGTGGTAGCGACGTTGTGCTGATCTCGACCCTGTGGCTTCGCTCGGCCCCGACAGTGTGTGTCAAGTTTGGGATCACAAGAGCTCGTGCAAGGACAGGTACAAGGAGGGGAATCCTAGCGTTGGCCCCACAATTGGCAACCTAGTTTGGCTAGTCAAATTTGGCTAGCGAACGGATGAGTTTGGCTAGCCGGAGAGTAAGATCCTGGGAGTAAGGACAGATATGTATGTGAAAAAACAAATTATCCATATTCATATCCGATAAATTATAAATGTTAATATATGTATTCGTATCCAAATTAAATATGGACAGTGAATAAAAATATTCTGGTTCGTTTAGCAAATATGGATATGGAAATAAATATCTCAATTTATGTCAGATCTAGATATGAAAAATGGATACATATGTATGCATTTTAGGCTTTTACATAGGTCGGACTACCAGGGACTCAGAGTGAAAAGGTGTCCTTAAGTTAATATGTGTGGTTTATTTACTCTTAATGTAATTATAAAATATTAAGTTAGTGAGTGTTTTCTAACAGTATAAGGCAGTAAGATGATCAAATCGTCATTTCTTTTTTACATTCAAATAGTTGCTTTCAATTTGAACAGATTGTTGAAGTGGTTGTAAAAATGGTTCTATTTTACACTTCATAGTCATGCAAGCAGTAGGGCATGATCATCTATGCATGTGCATAGTTTGAGTATTTGACATTGTACAATGTTATTGCTTTAAATGTATATTATTGAAGTATGAAACTACAAAAAAACAACTGTCGCATATGTTTCTATTATGTGGCTGAAGTGGAAGTATTTGGTTAATCTATTGATTATGATCAATTCACACAATTTTGATTGATTATGTTTGTGTTGCACATGTTTGTATGCACAATTTATAAAATTTTTGGTTGATTGATTGAATATGAACAATTTTATCCAAAATATGGACGAATTTTAGACTTATCAATGTTTAGGATATTCATTTCAAGTTGAACTTATTGAACATCCGAATGCAAATTTGAATTCGAACTATCCATTTTGTATTCATATTTAAAAATATATGTATTCATATTCGAATTCAAAATAAAATATGGTAAATAGTTCGGGTCGACCGTTGAATGGTCAATGGGAGGCCAACGGTTAGATTCGAGCCCCTAGTGTCCGTTCAAGTATCAATAGGAGTCTAGTTTTGTAATTTTCTAAAATGGACACCCAGAAAAGATGTCGAGGCCATCGGCGTCTAGGCCTTCAGCATAGAGCATGCTAGCTCTCCCCTCCATGCGATTATGACCCATCTAATGTAGCATAGACCCATCTAATATAGCACAGATCATACGAGCTAACGGGCCATAGTTTCAAGCTCTCGGGGACATCCTTTGGAGCCTTGAGGCGGAGGCGGCCCAAACCCATCAAACCATGGCCCTCACAGTGGGCAGTAGAAGTTAGTCGACGGTGTTTGTTGGGGACAAGGCGTATGTCAGCACCATCGGGCTTGGTCGCGACACCGTGGCTCGTCCAACAACAACCTGAACCAGTTGACTACGTTGCCCCACCTCACCAAGAGTGACACGTACACGCTGGCCCCACAGAGTGGGGACATCGTATTGTCGAGGGAAATTTCCTTATATGTCACTGAAAGTTCACACGATTCCTTATTTACCACTTCCTCTCTCACTAACATATGGTCCTGAGACCCACATGTTAATGAGAGAGTGAGTGACAAATAAAGAAATGGGTGAACTTTTAGTGGTATATAAGGAATTAATTCTATTGTCGAGCGTGGCAAAGTTGAGGCTACTGGTGACCTGAAGGTTAAGCTTGGCATGCATGGTACTGGTTGACGGTGACCTCAAGGTCCTCGCTGGAGAAATCTATCGGGATGTGACTGAGGTCAATGAGCATGTGGCAAAACTGGGCCAGGTACCACTTCAGCTCCGTTAGCCCCGTCACATAGTTGCCACATCGCCGTGATCATGACGGTGTAGTCATGATCATACGAAGCAACTGATTGAAGGGGTGCCATCCCACGTGGTCGGCATCGACAGTGCAGTGGTGACATGGACCCATTGGAGGAGGCTAAGTATCACAAGAAAAAGGAGACACGGAGCACCACATCTTTGCCACGACACAAGAAAATATTGAGAGTCGGCGAGTGCACGGTCCTTATCGATCGTACTCGGACTTGCATGACTTGATTGTCCTCATGTAATGTGTTACTATCTACCCTACTATTCTACCCTTCTACCCTACTATATAATGCATGATTTAATGGACACTCATCTGGAAAATCCTAGCCTTTCGTTTGCTTTGATTAAATCTCGGCCTTTATTCTCCCCCACCTACCCGCAATCCCGCATGGCCTGCCTCCTTATCCATCCTGCCGGCCTCTCCCCCTAGACTTGCGTAGGTTAGTTAGGTCCCATTTGGATAGACTAAAACTAATAGTTAGCTGACTAATAGCTAGAGCTAATTATTAGCTAGCTAATAGTTAGTTGGCTAAAAATTAGTCTATGTCTGTTTAGATACTTTGGACTAATAGATAGCTATAGTCAATTTTGCCCCTGCTACAATAATCATACTACAATAGTTTAAGGGGGCAAAATAGTACAACGGCCCATATTAGCTCAAATTAGTTCACTTTTATGTACTAATGGACTAACCATTAGTTAACCAATGAGCTAATAGTTAGTTCACCAATTAGTTGCACTGTTTGAATAGACTAAAACTAATTTTTAGTTACTAACTATTAGAGTCTATGGGATCCAAACGGGGCCTTAATCTATTCCCCTCACAAGTCGCGAGCGTCACGCCACCATGCACCCCACCCTTCCGCATGGCACCGCCCTGCCCCCTCCACACGGCGCTGCCCTGTGCACCTCCACTCCGCCCCGCTGGGAGCCCCGCACGATGCATCAGGAGGGGGGCAGGACTGGGAGGAGGTCATTGCCGGGGACGATTTCATGGTTCGGCCATGGCCACCGCCACCGCCATGACGCTCCATCCACAATTCTGGCCGCCATCGCTACCCAGTTCGTGCTTCGGCTGCATCGACGTCGGTGTCCACGCTGGTGCAGAGGGAGGCCACAGTGGGTGTCCTATGGGGCTGTGAGACCGAGTCCCTGGAGGGCTCTGCATCGCTAGAGCGGTGGCTGGCCGCATCCAGGCTACCAGAGCAGAGATTGTTTATACAGTGGGTGGACATTAGTGAGTGGGGCCTCATTGCGCTGAAGAACATCTGCAAGGGGGAGAAGCTGCTTTTCGTGCCCCCCTCCCTCGTCATCTCCGCTGACTCGGTGAGAAAATCTTAATCTCTCATTTGGTTACCACCAGAACCAATCAATAAGGAAGATGACACTAATATTGTTGCTAACAACTATAATGATTGTGACAACGATAGGGCTAGGCGGGGTCAGTCAAGATTCAGTATTAGCTTTGACGAGGAGAGAAGCAAGAACAACCGTGAAAACCAATTGCAGAAAGCAATGTCATAAGTTATGAATGGGCAATTCAAGATTCTTGTTAGTCGCTTTTTGGCTGCTGAAGGGCTCTCTTTGTCTGATGGAGGAGCTGATAAGAACTGGCTTGATTTGTTGCTTCATTATCATGGCATGCTGCATTACTTGTGAAGCCTTATGCCAATGTTGGAAATGCAATGAATCCTGGTCTGTATGTTAAAGTGAAATGCTTAGCTTCAGGATCTTGCCAATAGAGGTGACACACCAACATTCCTCCTTATGCTGTTCTTTTCTTTGCTTAGTTATGTAATCATGCCTTAACTAGGTGCCCTTTCTTTCTTTGATAGTGAAGTGATCAAGGGTCTTGTTTTTAAGAAGAGTGCTGCACATAAGCGGATGAGTGCCAACATAAAGCATCCTAAACTATTACTTGTTCAGGGTGTTCTTGGCCATTCTTCTACAGGGTTGTTGTCAATGAATTCAATGAAACAGGTGTGCATCATGCCCTTAGTCAAGCATATTTACATTATGTAGATTATACTAGATGGCAAAAGTTATATAAATTTATTTTCATCTTCATTGACCAGGAAAATGAAAATTTGGAGAAAACTCTGAGTGATGTGATTGGCAAATGCCAGCCTGATGTTATATTGGTGGAGAAAGCAGTTTCACAAAATGTAAATGAATATATTCAGAAACAAAAAGTTACTGTAGTTAGTGACATGAATATCCATCGGTTGGAAAGAATTGCTCGCTGCACTGGTTCTCCAATGCTCTCATTGCAGAATGTTCTTGCCAAACCCGACATTATTAAGCAGTGTGAGCCTCTCCATTTTGAAAAGATTGTTGAGGAGCATAATACAACTGTTGAAGGTGGAAGGAGGTCAGCCAAAACTTTGTTATTTCTAGAAGGTTTTCCAAAACCTTTGGGATGCACGGTATGGTCTGTTTTCCTTTCTTTTTTACTTTTCAGGATATTATTTCTCTTTCTGTATGGCTTATTTCAACTTGAGCTCATGCGTGCATTAGGTTCTTTTTTGTTCCCTCTGGCTGCATTTAGTATATTGTTTTAGTGTTGCTACATTACATTGGTTTGTCTTCTTTTGAAAATGTTTTCTTCAGCTCATCTCTAACAAACTGGTTTATATGCTGTTTGTTAAATTTTTTTGTTTCAATTTATTCTCTTCAGGCGTTTATATCCTATGGCAAGAAATCCAGTGGTGAGCTATGGCTTTCATATCGTTTTGTTCCAAAAGAGGGAACAAACTCAAATGATTCAGTTGAGATGCTGGTGTCTCTTAACAGGTCTGATAAGTGTTATGAAGAGAAGGTGCAAGTTCTAAAGAGTAAGTGATTTGAAAGAGTAAGTTCTAGTGTCTTGTTTCTAGGCTTTTGTAATATTCACCGTACCTAAGATCCACCATAGTGAGTGTTACTACATTATTTGAGAAAACACCATTTTGTAGAGAATTTTCATTTCTTGTCCCGTATGCCTATATTTTCTCAGAATCTCAGTGCAGCTCCCTGATTGTTATGGCAGTGGCAGAGTTGCCTCCGGAATTTCCTGATGGAACAACCCCTGTTACTTGCCGGGTTTGCATATATGATTGCTCAACAAATAGTAAGGTTGGGGTTGGGTCACTGATGGATAAAGCAGTTGTTCCTGCATTACCTACAGGCAGCCTGTACATGGAGGAAGTGCATGCAAAGGTACATTACCTATTATATTGATAATATTTCAGCATTACTAATTTTACAGAAATTAATGAGATGTCTATAATTCATAATTCAGTGATCCATATTTAACTGCCGACCCTCACCATTACACAGGAACATTTTTATTTTTAAGCAAATGGACATAAGGAACAAAAGGGAAGAAAATTTTGAATACTAAATGGCTGATACTATAGGTATCATACAATCATTGGGAAGTCTTTGAGTTCAAAGCCTTTGAATCCCAAGCAAGTTGGGGTAGACTAGAGTTGAAACCCAAACTTGGGTTTCATCTCCATTTGAGTGGCTAAGTTTTCCATTCCATTCTTTGTGTATTTGAGAAAAAATGTATATACATATAATCTTTTGGCATCCCTGAAAAAATATGTTGGCTTGCAATATTAATATTCTATAATCAACAGAACAAACTTTTATTATAGTTTTATCATGTTCCCAGCTTAGTGAAGAGCTTTTGTTCACAATAGGGGGACAACATATTCCTTTCGGTGCATCACCACAGGTAGAAAACTACAACATCTACTCTCTCTCTCTCTCTCTCTGGCTGTGTATCTGTGTTTCCCCCTCAAGTCCACTTAGATGCAATGGTCTGATTTATTTCCTGATTCGGCATCTCTGCCTGGATGTGTGGACTGTGTTGGGTCGTCCGTGTGGCATCCACCAGAAGCAGGTATGTTTTTAATCTTTACTATAGAAGCATTGCTATAGGGATTCTCATATAGGTTTTCTGACATGTAAATCTTCCAATCCCTATACTGAGCTGGTAATATGGAAACCTAATCAAGCTCTTAACTCCTGTTAATATATGAGCATGCCACATAAGGCAGAGTTCTTTCTTGTTTCATAGAAGAGCAGAGTTAGAGTTCTTTCTTGTTTCATAACATTTCGTTCATATTGTTCTGCAACTCCTTTTATGTTTCTTTAACTCCCTAGATTATTTTATGAATCATCCCTTATTCGCTTCAAGTTGTGGATATTTATTGTCTTTTAATTTTTATCGTAGCATTAGCACGGACACACTACTATATATCTATCCTATCTACCCTACTATATAATTCACGAGTTGATGGATACTCATCTAGAAGATCCTAGCCGTTCGTTTGCTTTGGTTAAATATCAGCCTTTATTCTCCACCACCCGCCCACGATCCCGCATGGCCCGTCTCCTCAACCATCCCGCCCACCTCTTCCTAGACTCGCGCAGTTAGTTAATCTCTTCCCCTCGCGAGCATCACGCCGCCGTCGCCCCACCCCGCCCCGTTTAGTTGCCTCGGCTCCTCCCTGTTCTGTTATGCCGCGCCTCTCCCCTCTCCCACAAGCCACCGCCGCCTACACCTCCCACAAGCCGCCACCGCCGCTATGCTGCCCCAACCCCTAAGCGTTCTGTTGCCTCGGAGCAGCAGAATGCCACCGTCTCCGCTCTCTTACACCTTGTCCCAGTGGCTGTTCTCGGCAAACCTGGTGAGCCGCCCGCATCTTGGAGTTTTGTGCTGGTTTGATCGATACGCATCAGATGGCTAAATCATGCGATCTGGTGGCACCGTAGTTTGGTTTAGGTTAGTTTGTTATGTGATATACTCGGGATACACTATAACCAAGTCAATTCGTTTTGTATTCAATTCGTTTTGTATTTGAATGATTTGAAATATTATAGTAGTTGCAACAAAGCGTGCATACTCCATTTTGTTGTTCAAGAGTTGGCTCACAAACTCCATTTGGTAGTTTAGGAGTTGAGTCCGTTTGTTTTTTATCTGATAGTACAGAGTCAGGTAAATTTGCAGTTCTGCTTCGTTAAGATCTCTCGTGACATTATTAGCTAATGTTTCATAAATCATAATGGATTTGCGATGATGTTTGAAGTTTTAATTGGGTGACAAATGGGTTTCTAAATATATTCCTTTTGTCTTGGCATGCAATTTCATTGGACAGTTACTCCTATAACTGGATAAAAGACTATATCCTGAGTTTTCTTCCCCTGCGGGGTTTAGGTTATTGGTTAACATTAAAACGTATTGCAGGGTGTTACATCAGGAGAAAAGTTTTGTGAAGGATGGAGGTGAGATTGTGCCAGAAAAATATATTGCTTCGGAGGAGGGTGCAATGGATGCAGTCTTGGTAAATACGCAACAAGTTAGTTTTCATTGTCTTGTTGGTTAACTTTTTCGTAATGCCTATTAAAGTACTACTTGTATGATTTTTCAGAGAATTTTTGTATCACATTTGTGCCTTTTTGTTATTCTTTCTATTCAACTTTAAGTCCTGTCTGGATAGATGGCAAACTATTTCTGCAGATTGAGCTAATACTTTGGTTACCTCCTGTAGTTCTACAAATGGTTTTCTGAACTGGAATCAGCTATGAAATCTGAGGTTTGTGCATATTCAGTTCTTTAGCCAGTGTTGGGCAACTTTGATGAAACAATGATTTTCTAGCACCTCGTGATAATGCACCAAAATTTTCTTTCTTACATCCACCATTTTTTTATCCAACAGAGATGTTCTTTAATTTGGCCACTACAGTAAAGGTACAAAAGAAAGGTGAAGATGAATGGTCCAGTACTTGAAATTGACAATTTCGATACACATTACTTGGCAGTTGATTGAATTTATAGCAGAGAATGAAACACTACTACAGATTTTGAAATTTCTCTGATGTTTTTCTTCCAAGAAACACAAATATACCCGTGCTGCAGTGTTGCTGATTAATTTTTTCCCATGTTGAGCTGTTTTTCCGGTAATGTAATCTGACTATTCCTAACTGGGTTCTATTCCTCTCATTTTCTGATGATCGTCCAAGGAGTTAATTGTAAAATATTTAGACAGTTTAATATACAAGGAGAACACATCAAACATGACATTTGAAATGAATTTACCAAAATGGAAATACAACGAAAGCTGTTTCGTTGTGTTCTACCGATGTTTCTTATTCAGATTTCATACATATGATTATGCAAGGCATTTTGTGAGTGCTTGTACCAGATTTCTATCAGATTTGCATATGTGGTGATTTGTTCTGGAATAGCAGCGTTACTTCATAAGTTTAATAAATTAATACATATTCGCCGGTGGATACAGGTGGCCGCTGCTCCTGGAAGACAAGACCACTGTGGCGAGACGTGACATCATCTTGCCTCTTCTCCCGCTGCTGCTGCAGCCGCTGTCGTCATCGACAGAGTTGTGGCTTTCGCGTGAGCTGTCGTCTGTGTCGAGCAAGCCTCCGGCGATGTCTTTCCTGGGACTCCATGTGCAGCAGAGGAAGCAGGCCCGTCTCCATGGTGCTCCGGTGGTCCGACGCCATTCATCTGGTGAGATAAACCTGAGCATAATCTAGAACTGATGAATACCATCTACAAACATTGGAAACGTTGTTGAGCACATTTCCACAATTACAGGTTGGCAAGTTTATGTTATTACTAGCTTTAGATAGAATGTCCTAATTTTCCATGTGAACTATTCATTTATTACTCTGCTGTAAAATATGTGACTTGTGAACTGGACAGATAGTACTGCCTTATTGTGGTACAATAAGTAGATGGCCACAGGCCACACGATGTTGTATGGACTTCGTCATGTAGTACATTTTTTCTGAAGTCCTGAAGTAAGCATTTGCTAAATCACTTCATTACAGTAAAATTTATGTGTACTTTTGACATTTATGAATTGTGCAGGTATTGCCAGAATTCTTGCAAGTTGAAGCTTTTGCAAAATTTAGCAAGGCTATTGGAAAGGTAAAATTGTTTCTACGATTTTTATGTTATATTTCTTAATTCGTATTTTTCTTGCAATACTATGAATTAGCACTTGATCTAAACACTTGATCTAAATGATAATATCCTATGTTGACACTTAAAATACAGACTGTTCAAATTTGAGGTGGAAATGAGCCATATAATATAACTGCACCTTCCATTTCTTGATTGCTCAAATTGTACAGCTTTTATGTGCTGTATTATACTATTATGATTATGATGTTACTGTCAAAACTGAAACAGCTGAGCTATGTTCTTCATTTCTTGTGGCAGGTGATAGAAGTCCAAGTTGACACACTAGTTGTTGGAGCAGTAACTTTATATGTATCACTTTTGACATTTACTCTCCACTACCACAGAAAAGCATTTTAGTAACATGAAATAATGTACATTAGTGATGGGTATGTTATGCGTCGCTTTTATCGCGTTAGTAAAGTCCTGTCATTAGTGACAGTTAAACACCATTCACTAAAGGGTTCTTTCAGGTCCACGTCACGTCCGACATGACCTCTTTTAGTGATGGGTTAACATTGTGACCTGTCACTAAAGGGCAAACTATAGTGACGGTCGACACTTTCCACCCATCACTATAGTGTAACTTTAGTGATAGGTCTCAATGGTTACCTGTCACTAAATGGGGTCATGCCGGACGCAACGTGGACCTGGATGAGTATTTATTTAGACCCATCACTAATGTTATGGTCGTATTATAAAAAATAATTTTTTTAGGCTACATCCTGAATCAAAACCAGGATTTGGTAGCCAACATTGTACATTGCAAACAACGCAAAATTCATCACAGAATGCCATCATCACAAATTGTATTGTATAAACAAAGCATACTTCACAAATTATATTGTAAATATTACAGATTTCACCAAATGTTACGAGTTATATCACATCACAAGTTCACAACCAATAAACATTAATTATAGGTTTTATAATAGAAAGCGCCTCCCGGTTTGATGACATTGTCTACTAGGAAGGACGCTAGTCGTGAATGGATGGCCTGTAAGTTAGTCTCGTCAAGATTACCTTCAGGTATGTTGAATTCCTGTAAATTGAGTTTTTTACATTAGTCGATGTTTACATAAGTGAAACGTAAATTCAACACAGTAACGAAATACATTTTAATATCTTATGTCGGGCGATTTAAGATCCGCTATCTTTAGGGCTAACATCATATGGTGTGCGATATAAAACCCGTATTGATTTCTAGGAGGTTGAGTGTAGCACTGTTATGGAAATATAAGATTAGTTTGGACGACACATTTAAATTAGAAAAGGCAAACATTTAGAGACTTACGGGCACTATGGTTTTATGCACCAACTGTCGGCCTTCCTTTCCGTTTGATGTTTTGACACCGACACCGAAAGCTCTATAACGAGCCACAACAAAATTGAGTTAAGCGAAAACAGGTTAAAGGTTGATCTTGTAGTAATAAAGTGAAGAAAATCTTACTCGTCGATTATACTTTTGATTACCGAGTCTTGCCAAGTCAATGTACCACAGAATGTTCCACTCGAGGGCGAAGAGTAGTAGGACATAATGTCCATTCAAGTGGTGTATGCCTATTATAAATTATTCTCTTGCGGTGCAATGGGAGAGTAACTTACTTAGGTAGTGAACGCATGAATCCCTATCATTCTCGATGGTTGTCATTGCTAACAGTTGTGGGTTAAGAAATTTGAATGGTTGTTTGTTGCATTCTTGCCACATTAGCCTACAAATATAAAAGAGTAATTAATAACACATAATTACGTGTCTAGGTTAAGTGACTTATAATGTCTAGCACCGCAGCAAGCTGATGTCGAGAGCGTCCATATTGAAAAGATCATATAGATCCTTGAAGCAAAACAAAAAATAGTTGTTAATGGTCTAGAAATGCTGGTACTTGTACACTACAGTAACTGAACATTTATTGTTGTTGTAGCCAATCAGGTAGAATGCATGTAGGTGCAGCAAGAGGTTGAGTAACAGGAGGTTGATGAGCAACAGGAGGTTGAGAAGCAGACGGTTGAGCACGAGCCTGACTTGGCAGAAGTATCGGCATCAACGAAAATATCTAGTCGGTTCCATTGTTCCCTTGATAGATATGCATCGTGTAGAGTGATGATTTCGTCATTCGGAGGAATAGGCAGTGCGATGTCTTTCGTGTTGGGGTACACAAAATCGATAGGCACCACTACATATCCCTCCCTGATTGGCATAGTGTGTAGCTCGTGCTGATATGAGTAGACCACACCCCTTGCCACCTCAATCTAATACCCCGCAGGCTTTATGATAAGCTTGCATGGGGTTGGTTCAGTTAGCGGCCAGTTAATTGTGTCTTGCCGTGACGCCCCACCCTGTACAGACCTGGCTAGTACGAGGTGAGAGGTCACTTTACGAACGATTCCACATCAGTGCTGACATTTCATCAATTCATCGGTAGATCATTGCGACACGCAGTACCAAAATTTATTACAAACGCCGTATGAGACATACCTCGTGGTAATTAGTTCTTACAACAAAGTTCAACAGCGGAAGCCAACATACAATTATTCAAACATCTTCACTAATCTTAGTTGGGAACTAGGACTGGAACACTAATCTCCGTGATACTCCTCTTCCTCCACTCCGTCTTCATCCGTTGCTGCAGCGTAAGTCTTATTCTCGGGATCCTCATATTCTAAAGGTGATGAAGGGAGGGTGAGTACGGAAGGTACTCAACAAGTCCCGGAATTTAATATATATGCTGTTGGGAGCAAAGATGGCTTAGGGTTTCATTTAAAAACAATATGCATGGTAAATATTTCTATGTGTAGCTTTCTTAACCGTTTGAGGTCTCGCCTCAAACGGGACATTTTAAATACTGAAAGTTTTAATGAATAAGTGTTCCCCGGGCAAAACCCGATGTTTTTCGAAAAATATTTTTCTCCTTTTTAAAAAATTCTCCCCCACAACTCTTCGACAATCATTTTTCCATAATAATTTTTCAAACCTCATATTTCTCCATTCAAACTTAACCACCACGTTCTTCTTCATTTCTCTTCTTCTACCTTTACTATTTCAATTCATCTTTTATTCAAAACGATTTATCTCTCCACCTAGGGTTATTCTTCTCACCCTCTCCCTATGAAGCCTTTCGACTTCTCGAACCACACAGGTTCATTGCCGACCACTAAGGCTGGCCATACACCACGAAGGCGTACTCTGGTAACGCTTCCCATCCCACAAAGATATTTATGTACCAAAACCATCCAAACACTACGCAAGGGAAAGTAACCAATGCATGCGCCCATGACCGTGGGCACGGCTGTTCGAACAGATTTAACTTCAGCTGAAGGTGTACGCTTTACCCTTACGACACGAGCTTACTCCTACTACCCCGGTAGTTGAGGAGGTTCGTGACAAGGCCTTTCTAGAGCCGGCCTAGGATAACCCATTGCTACGCTAAACGGGTCCACAACCAAGGAACAGGCAGTCTGTGACTCCTTTCCCCTGAAATCCTGCGAGTGCTCGACTACCTCTCTTCTCCTATCACACTTTTTACATTCGCCCCACTGGACCACCACATGGGAAAATATTTCCATATAGAGCCACCCTGACGATTTCACGTCCCTGACAATTGCAAGCTATCCTAAACCTACTAAGTACTTAACCAGGGGCAGAGCCATTATACCCTTAAGGTTGCACGATTGTGGTTTATGATGTAGTTTCTGAAGGAATCAGTCCTTATGCGTCATATGAGACCGGGCCACAAAGACGGCGATCTCACATACCAAATTTTTACCCATAAACCCCTCCTTTTCATTTGTTTTCAACCCTCTGGTACTTGGTACCATTTTTAAAATATCTTCATAAATCCCAATTTTCACCCCACACGCAACCATTCATTCTTTCCTCATTCATGGTATATCAAAACACGTATATGTAAACAAATTTAAAGATAATAAAAAACATGTTTTTGATTCTATATAACCTATCACAATACTAGGATAGAGTTGCATAAATCATCAAGGCTATCAAAGGCATACAAGCACAACATCACAAAGGAAGGCTAGGCGCAACAAATTTTAGGTTTTACTCGACTTAATCGCTTGGGCGATCGTCGTTAGTTAAGTGTGTGTGTGCGTGTATACTAATCATTCATATAGTAAAAATTATGTAAATAATATGGGATCAACATGGTCAAAGGAGGGGACTTGCCTTGCTCCAGAAAGTAGTCGGGGTCTTCGGGGTCAAAGTCTTGAGGGTTTACAGTCTCGGCTATTAAAACGGAAAATAACATCACATAAGTAAATCATTCATACATATCGAGAAAATAAATTTTTCATATTTCGAAATGAAGTTTAGAATTTTAGAAATTTTTAGAAATTTAAATGGATTTATTCAGAGTTAAAATGAATTTTCTACAATTTTCTAAAGGCTAAAATAATTTTCTAGAAATAAATAAACATTATTGTGCATATGGGCCGACAGAAAATATATTCAGAAAATTGAAAAGCGTTACTGTGCAACTGGGCCCAACCGGCACAACGTGGGCGACGCGCGAAACACGCGCGCGCGGCAGCAGCAGCGATAGACAAATGGGGCTAGGTCTGATAGACTGACACGTGGGGACAACAGGTCAGCGACACAGGAACGCAGTGTGGCCGACGCGTGGGCCCGGGCGATCGAGGCACGAGCGCGCGGCGTGACTGACGAACGGGGTCAGGGTGTTAGTGACACCGGTGTGGCACCTGGCTGACGAGCGGACTCACTCTGTCAGAGACACAGAGCAGAGGGTCATGCGCCGGCAAGAGGAAGAAGACGATACGGACGGCCGAGAATTCCCGGCCACCGATCTCCCTCTAAAGAGCACCGATCGACATGAAATTTTACAGGGAGCTATGGTAGACCTAGATGAACCTATCCAATAGTGGGATTTGGATTTATAGCTATGGATCAAGCTTACGACTGCAGAGATGGAGGTTTAGGTTGCCGACGGCAATGGCTATGGTGCAGCTCCGATCGGCCATCGGAGATTGATTTCACCATCTACAGTGTATTATGAACCTATCAGTGCTCTCGAATTAAGGTACGGGGGTCTCAGATGGGCTAGCGACGGCAACCCAAATGGCAAAACGGCTGAGGCCGTCACCGACGAGCTACGGTGGCTGGCGGCCTAAGCTAAGCCTAGGAACATGATCTAGAGACTACGGCGGTGCTTCTATGTAAAGGGATTAGAGAATGATGGTACCTTGAGTGGGGGTCGGCGGCGGAATTTGGGCGTTTCCGGCGAGGGTGAAATCCAACGACCGGAGCTGCACAATCAGGACAATTGACGCACGGGGATTATGTTCTGGCTACGGGATGGAGTAATGGGGCAACAAGAAAGGGGAATCCGGGGCTTACCGATGGTGACGGCACACGGATCTGACAAATTCCGGACAATCCACGGCATGAGACTCCGACAGGGGTTTCGGGTGAGGTTGAGGGCGTGTGTGAGAGTGTATGCACGCAAGAAGAGGAGGTTCAGGGCCTCTTTACATGGATCGGCATAGAGAGGGAGGGGATTTCGGTGATGGGACGCACGCGACGGGGAGCAGCGCTAGGCTGAGCTGGCGAGGCTCGGGGCTCGAGGCAAGGTGGCAGTTATAACTGTCGAAGGGGGTGTCGATGCAGGATTGGCTGGCGCGGACAGCGGGATGGTGGGGACGACATCTCACATGCGCGTGACATGGTGCGGCGTTGATGGCGGCAATGGCGCAACGGCTAGCGACGCGACGTCCGAGCAGTGACGAGAGGGAGGACGACGCATGGCTGGCACAATGAGGAGGCAGATGACGCTGGTACGGCGGGGCATGGCGCTGCTGAGCTGGCGGTGGGGCCGAGTGACAGAACGTGGCTCGGTGCAACTGGGCTGGCGTGGCGTGACGGCGCGGTTCAGACGTGGCGCGAGTGCAGGACGGGCATGGTCTAGGCGTAGGTGCGGTGCAACGGGAGTGCGAGCAGCTTGGGTAGATGTGGCGTGACGGTGACATAGGTGTGAGTGTGGTGACGGTGAGGCGCGGTCTGACAAACCTCCCCCCTTAAAGAAATCGCGTCCCGAGATTTTGCCATTCATGAAAGAACTCAGGGTAAGCCGCCTTCAGATGTTCTTCTGTCTCCTACGTAGCCTCGGCTTCAGTATAGTGACTCCATTGTACTTTATAGAACTTGGTTACTTTCCTTCTGGTCTGACTCTCCTTCTCATCTAGAATTCGAATCAGGACTTCCTCGTAGGTCAGATTCTCTTCAAGGATCGCACCTTCTAAGGACACTTGTTCTTCCGGGATCCTTAAGCACTTCTTGAGTTGGGAGACATGGAACACGTCATGTATTCCGGATAATGAAACAGGTAATTTCAGCAGATACGCCACTTCTCCTTTCCTAGCGATGATAGGGTAGGGCCCTATGTATCACGGTGCAAGTTTTCCAGAGATTCCAAACCTTCTTACACCTCTTAAAGGTGACACCTTTAGATACACATGATCTCCTTCGTTGAACTCAAGATGTCGGCGACGGTTGTCGGCATAACTCTTATGTCTGCTTTGTGCTGCCTGAAGTCAACTTCATATTAGCTTTACTTGATCTTCTGCTGCCTCGATGATATCTGGCCCAAATACTTGATTTGGCTCGGTAGTGTTCCAGTTTAGCGGGGTCCTGCATTTTCTTCCATACAATGCCTCATTCGGCGACATCTGAATGTTGGCTTGATAACTGTTGTTATATGAAAATTCAGCATAGGGTAGACACAAGTCTCATGTTCTCTTGTATTCCAGGGTGCATGCCCTTAACATATCTTCTAGTATATGATTCACTCGTTCTGTCTGTCCATCTGTTTGCGGATGGTAAGTTGTGCTGAAGTTGAGGCAGGTACCTAGGGCTTCGCGCACTTTTTCCTAGAATTTTGAGGTGAATTGGGTACCTCGATCCGATACTATTTTCTTTGGCACACCATGTTGATAGACTATGCGACTTTTGTACAATTCGGCCAACTGTTTTCCAGTGTAGGTAGTTTTAATTGGAAGGAAACGGGCCACCTTAGTGATTCTGTCTATAATTACCCATATAGAATCATAACCTCGGGGAGTGCGAGGTAATCCGGTGATGAAATCCATACCTATTTCTTTCCATTTCCATTCAGGAGTGTAAAGGGGTTGTAACAGCCCAGCAGGCTTCATGTGTTCAGCCTTTACACGCTGGCACGTGTCACACTTGGCAACATATTCAGCTACATCCCTCTTCATTCCAGCCACCAAAAATTTTGTTTTAAATCTTGATACATCTTAGTACTCCTAGGATGAATAGAGTAAACTAATTCATGGACTTCTTTTAGGACTAACTCTTTGATATCCTCCCTGTTGGGAATACAGATCCTGCGATCCATCCATAAGGTCCCTTGTTCATCAATTTTAAAAGACGAGTCTTTTCCTTGGTTTACTCCTTTTATCTACCCTATCTCTTTGTCCTCTTTCTGGGCTTCACGGATCTGGGATTCCAAGGTGGGTTGCACCTCTAGGGTGGCCAAGCTTCCGGGTGGTACTATTGTTAGGTGAAATCTCTCGAAATCCCTACAGAGCTGGTCTCAAATGGTTGGTATCAATATCTCGTTGCAATAGGCTCTTTGACTTAAGGCATCTGCGACCACATTGGCTTTACCGGGATGGTAATGGATACCAATGTCGTAGTCCTTGATCAATTCCAACCATCTTCTTTGCCTTAGATTTAGCTCTATCTGTGTAAATATATACTTTAAACTTTTATGATCTGTATATACCTCACATTTATTACCTAGAAGGTAATGTCTCCAAATTTTCAAGGCATGCACTACGGCTGCCAATTCTAAATCATGGGTAGGATAGTTCTGCTCATGGGTATTTAATTGCCTTGAAGCATAGGCAACTACCTTGCGATCTTGCATCAGAACATAGCCTAGCCCTCTTCTTGATGCATCACAATAAATCTTGAAATCTTTTCTAACGTCTGGTAGGGTCAGTACTGGTGTTGTAGTGCGCTTCATCTTTAATTCTTGGAAACTCCTTTCACATGCGGTGGTCCATTCAAACTTCTTTTCCTTCTTGAGCAGTTCTGTCATCGGCTTTGCAATCTTGGAGAATCCTTCTATGAATCTGCGGTAATAACCGATAGGTCCCAAGAAACTATGAATTTCTGTGGCATTAGTTGGAGCTTGCCAAGTTACTACAGCTTCTATCTTCTCAGGGTCAGCTTCTACTCCTTCGGCGGTTATGATGTGACCAAGAAAGGCGACTCGGTCCAGCCAAAATTCACACTTAGAAAATTTGGCGTATAGCCGATGTTCCTTTAATTTTTCTAGTACTGCTCTAAGGTGTTCTGCATGCTCGTGAGGACTCTTGGAATATATTAGAATGTCATCTATGAATACCACAACAAACTTATCTAGGTATTCCATAAAGATTTTATTCATTAGTGCCATGAAGAAAGCAGGAGCATTAGTCAATCCAAATGACATAACTGTGAACTCATAAAGACCGTAACGGGTGGAGAACGCAATCTTTGGGATGTCTTGAGGCCTAATCTTCAGTTGATGGTACCCCGATCTAAGATCTATCTTGGAGAATACTTTGGCTCCGGCTAACTGATCAAAGAGATCATCAATCCGGGGAAGCGGGTACTTATTCTTTATAGTCACTTCATTTAATGCCCGGTAATCCACACACATTCGTGCGGATCCATCCTTCTTCTTCACCAATAATACCAGGGCTCCCTAAGGGGATGTGCTAGGGCGCACAAAACCCAATGCCTGCAACTCCTCTATTTGTCTCTTGACTTCGGCAAGCTCATTAGCCGCCATCCTATAAGGTCTTTTAGCAATAGGAGCTGTCCCAGGCGCTAGTTCTATGGAGAACTCTATTTCTCGGTCTGGTGGCATTCCGGGTAATTCTTCAGGAAAAACTTCCGGATATTCTCCTGCTATTGGTACATCTTCGGGGCTGATAGCCTGTGCATGGTTCACAGTGGTATTCTTTGTTGATGAACCACCCATAGTGTGGGTCACATCCTCACCATCTGGGCCTACTAGAGTTACTGCTCTGTTGGCACCGTTTATTTGGCCGTGATGTTTAGATAGCCAGACCATGCCAAGAATTAGGGCTAGCTTTTGGGTGGGGAGTATAACGGGACTAACCGAAAAGGTGATTCCTTGAAATTCCAAGGACATGTTTGGACAAACATGGGTTGCCTAAATCTCTCCTCCTAGGGAGTGAATTTTCATTGGGAATTTCAAAGCATGGGCTACCTATCCATTTCTATTCACAATCTTTTCAGAAATAAAAGAATGCGATGCACCGAAATCAAATAATACTGTAGCTGGGGTGAGATTTAAGATAAACATACCCATCGCTACTTCTGGTCCTGCCTGAGCTGATTCAGCTTGCACATGGTTGACACGCCCTCTTCCGAAGTTGGAGGCGCGGGAGGCTTGAGCACTTGTGGCTGGAGCGACTCTTGCTGGTCCTGTTGGTGGAGTACGTGCGATGCTTATATTAGAGCGGGCTGGAGCTACATTTCCAACAGCCTGTGGGCAATTGCGCGAGATATGACCATACTGGCAGTAGGCATAACACTAAATATTAGCTGGTGGGCTTGTGTTTCTCGCATGAGTGCTGAATGAGTTGGAATTCCCTCCCTGGTAATTTTTGGTGGGGCGAGGTGGGGTGCTCTGAGAAAAGTGAGGTGCATGTGGGTGGTAATTAGAAGTAGCGGGACGATGGTTAGGGTTGTGTGGAGTATTTGGGCGAAAGGAGTGAGTGGATGACTGAGAGGGGAGACTAGGGCATGGGTGAGGAACACCTCGGGATGAACTTCCTTGTTGCAAACTCTTCCTCTTTCGGTAGTCATCTGTCTCCTTGCGGGCATTCTCAATGAGAAGGGTTTTGTTGACAAGAGCCTGGAAATTTGGGAAATCAAGGCCCACCAGATGAACCTTAAGTCCAGTGTCGATTCCTTTCAGGAACCTCCAAATCTTCTTCTTATTAGTTTCTATCTCGTCAGGGGCATATCTTGCTAGTTTGTTGAAATGGCTGAGATACTCCATGAGAGTAGTTCCTCCTTGACATAGCCTATCAAATTCAGCCCTCTTCAAGTCTATTATGCTATCAGACACATAAGTTGTCCTGAAAGCTTCTGAGAATTCTACCCATTCTATGTTGGTAGGGTTAGCGTGGGCTGCTCGGTAGTTATCCCACCAAGTAGCAGCAGGCCCACATAGCTGATGAGCTGCAAATAACACCTTCTCTATGGGGTTGCATTGCACAAGTTCTAACTTTCGTTCAATATCCTTCAACCAATCGTCAGCTTCAGCTGGTTCTGTCACATGAGTGAACTCAGGTGGACAGGAGCGAAGGAACTTAGCGAGCTTGGGGTGGCTATGATATTGGGCTGGTGGAGGTACCATATGCTGCTGTACAAAGGCAAAGTTTTGAGCCAACCCCTGAAGGACCTGAGTTTGTATGGCCATCAGTTGGGCTATGTTGTTGGGTGGGGGTGGTAAATCTTCTTGCTGTTGTTCTGGCTGTGGCTCCTGTTGTGCTCCTTGCTGTGATACTACATTTTCGGGTTGTTGGTTCTGGTTCTGCTCTTCATAACCATAACGAACGGGTGCACGAACTGGACGGCGACCTCTAACCATCTATACCAAGGTACAGGCATGGCATCGACAAGAAGATAACGTAAATAGGGGGGTTTTATATAAATAGCGACGAATATAGTAGCACACACACATACATAGGGGAAGGTGCCCAGATACAACGTCCTTGCGGATGGCACCAAACCATAGCACATCAATAATCATGACACAACGGCTATCCAACTACCGTCAGTACTACCCTTCACATCTAACATATCAGTACTACTGCTACTAGTCGGGTGATACTACGATACTACTCCTCCTCGTCGGTGTAGTACTCATGCTCCTCTCGATCCTCCTCCTCGGACTCCTACTTGGGCTCCTCCTCTGACTCCTGCTCTGGCTCCTCCTCTGCAAGGAAGTCGTCGAGGTCCATCTCTCCATCATCATAGGTCAGACTGCCCGCATCAACCATGTCATCATCATCACTGATGTAGATCTCCTCTGTCTACTAGACTGCTGCTGGAATCAGTGCTGGTGCAGGGTCTATGGCTACGGATGGAGGTGGTGGTGGTACTGGCACGACGATCCCAACGGTCTGATCAGGTTGCACCACAAGGGCAAGCAACAGTGACGGCTCTAAGGCAGGATCCGGGAGTGGAAAGAAGTAGTCTGGTGCTGCTACTGGAGAGGCTAAGGGTCCTGGAGTGTAGTCGGGGGACTGACTGCCTATCTCGAGGCGAGGGGCTGCAGAGCTCGATGGGGTATCTCGATAGTGACGTGTAGGGGAGTACGGGGATGTGGGTCTGGTAGGATAGGTCTGTGGCAGGCAGATAAATCTGGCATGGTACTCAACCGCGGCTGGTGTCTCCTAGTGCATAGATGGAGTAGGAGTCCCTAGTATCGGATCTAGGTCTATGTTGGGAGTAGGGTCAAACTGGGATGGATCCGGGTGTGGTGAGACAACTGCAGGAAGGGGTGAAAAGATGTGCTCAATGGGGGCAGGAGGGGCGGCAGGTGTAGGTACTACTACCGAAATAGATGAAACTGGTGGTACTGGCATTATAGGTGCTGGGGGTGCTACAGGTGGGTGAAGCAAGGTCCTGAGATGGGTGGCCTCTAGCTCAAGAGTGACATATGCATCAAGGAGACCCTGATACATATGGTCCTATGCCTGGCTGAGCATAGCAAGGAGGGCTAGAGATGGATACTCCTCTAAGCAGGTGCAAGGGTGAGTAAAGCTATCTGTGGAGTAGTCAAGTGTAGGTAATAGGCGAAAAGGGCTAGCACTAAGGTAGTCATGATATCTCTGTCTCAGACGTCCTATGACAGAGTAGGCTTCATCCTGCATGGCTAGCACGTAGGTAGGACGGACTATGGAAAAGTGAAGGGCCTCTACCTCCCGGCTCAAGGGAAATAGGGAAACTGTCACATGGCAGGGGTGCGGGGGTGTAGGGTAGGTAAAGTAGGAATAATCAGGTGTGGCATATCCAAGGTACTCGGCCAACTCTCGAAGGATGTGCATGAATTCATCAAATCCCAAGCCCTGGGTGAAGTGAATCGGTCCAGTCGACATCTACAAAAGTTTACAAAAGAAATAGGCAGGTAAACAAAATAAGCAACATAAGGATAAAGATAAATTGTAAATATATATATATATATATGTTTTGTTTTTATGCTAATTTAACCTATTAAGTCTTTGGGGTTCCCATCCTAGGGCCAACTTGCTCTGATACAACCCTGTGATGCCCCGCCCCATACAGACTAGGCTGGTACGACGTGAGAGGTCACTTTACAAACGATTCCACATCAGTGCTCACATTTCATCAATTCGTCGGTAGATCATTGTGACACGCAGTACCGACATTTATTACAAACGTCGTATGAGGCATACCTCACGGCAATTAGTTCTTACAACAAAGTTCAACAGCGAAAGCCAACATACAATTATTCAAACATCTTCACTAATCTTAGTTGGGAACTAGGACTGAAACCCTAATCTTCGTGATACTCCTCTTCCTCCACTCCATCTTCATCCGTTGTTGCAGCATAAGTCTCATTCTTGGGATCCTCATTTTCTAAAGGTGATGAAGGGAGGGTGAGTACGGAAGGTACTCAACAAGTCCCAGAATTTAATATATATGCTTTTGGGAGAAAAGATGGCTTAGGGTTTCATTTGAAAACAATATGCATGGTAAATATTTCTACATGTAGCTTTCTTAACCGTTTGAGGTCTCGCCTCAAATGGGACATTTTAAATACTAAAAGTTTTAATGAATAAGTGTTCCCTGGGCAAAACTCGATGTTTTTCGAAAAATACTTTTCTCCTTTTTAAAAAATTCTCCCTCACAACTCTTCGACAATCCTTTTTCCATAATAACTTTTTAAACCTCATATTTCTCCATTCAAACTTCACCACCACATTCTTCTTCATTTCTCTTCTTCTACCTTTACTATTTCAATTCATCTTTTATTCAAAACGATTTATCTCTCCACCTAGGGTTATTCTTCTCACCCTCTCCCTATAAAGCCTTTCGACTTCCTGAACCACATAGGTTCATTGCCGACCACTAAGACTGACCGTACACCACGAAGGCGTACTCTGGTAACGCTTTCCATCCCACAAAGATATTTATTTACCAAAACCATCCAAACACTACGCAAGGGAAAGTAACCAATGCACGCACCCATGACCGTGGGCATGGCTGTTCGAATAGATTTAACTTCAGCTGAAGGTGTACGCTTTACCCTTACGACACGAGCTTACTCCTACTACCTCGATAGTAGAGGAGGTTCATGACAAGGCCTTTCTAGAGCCGGCCTAGGATAACCCATTGTCACGCTAAATGGTTCCACAACCAAGGAACAGGCAGTCCGCGACTCCTTTCCCCTGAAATCCTACGGGTGCTCGACTCCCTCTCTCCTCCTATCACACTTTTCACATTTGCCCCACTGGCCGCCACATGGACAAATATTTCCATATAGAGCCAGCCTGGCGATTTCACGTCCCCGACAATTGCAAGCTATCCTAAACCTACTAAGTACTTAACCAAGGGCAGAGCCATTATACCCGTAAAGTTGCACGATTGTAGTGCATGATGTAGTTCCCCAAGGAATCGGTCCTTATGCGTCATATGAGACCGGGCCACAAAGGCGACGATCTCACATAACAAATTTTTACCCATAAACCCCTCTTTTTCATTTGTTTTCAACCCTCTGGTACTTGGTACCATTTTTAAAATATCTTTCTAATCCCAATTTTCACCCCACATGCAACCATTCATTCTTTTCTCATTCATGGTATATCAAAACATGTATATATAAACAAATTTAAAGATAATTAAAGACATGTTTTTGATTCTATACAACCTTTCACAATACTAGGATAGAGTTGCATAAATCATCAAGGCTATCAAAGGCATACAAGCACAACATCACAAAGGAAGGCCAGGTGCAACAAATTTTAGGTTTTACTCGACTTAATCGCTCGGGCGATCATCGTTAGTTAAGTGTTTGTGTGCGTGTATCCTAATCATGCATATAGTAAAATTTATTTAAATAATATGGGATCAACATGGTCAAAGGAGGGGACTTGCCTTGCTCCGGAAAGTAGTCGGGGTCTTCGGGGTCGAAGTCTTGCGGGTTTTCGGTCTCGGCTATTAAAATGGAAAATAACATCACATAAGTAAATCATTCATACATATCGAGAAAATAAATTTTTCATATTTTGAAATGAAGTTTAGAAATTTAAATGGATTTATTCGGAGTTAAAATGAATTTTCTACAATTTTCTAAAGGCTAAAACAATTTTCTGGAAATAAATAAACGTTATTGTGCATATAGGCCGACAGAAAATATATTCAGAAAATTAAAAAGCGTTACTGTGCAACTCGGCCCAACCGGCAGGCCCAACCAGCATAGCGCGGGCGACGCGCGGAACGCGCGCGCGCGGCAATGGCAGTGACAGGCAAGTGGGGCCGGGTCTGATTGACTAACACGTGGGGATAGCAGGTCAGCGACACAGGAACGCAGCGCGGCCGACGCGTGGGCCCGGACGGTCGGGCACGTGCGTGCGGCATGACTTATGAGCAGGGTTGGGGTGTTAGTGACACCGGTGCGGCACCTGGCTGATGAGCGGACCCGCTCTATCAGAGACACAGAGCAGAGGCTCGCACGGGGACGGGAGGAAGAAGACGGTACGGACGGTCGAGAATTCCTGGCCACCGATCTCCCTCCACAGAGCTCCGATCGACATGAAATTTTACAGGGAGCTATGGTAGACCTAGATGAACCTATCCAATGGTGCGATTTCAATTTATAGCTATGGATCAAGCTTATGGCTGTAGAGATGGAGGTTCGGGTTGCCGGCGGCAATGACTACGGCGGAGCTCCGATCGGCCATCAGAGATTGATTTCACCATCTACAGTGTATTATGAATCTACTAGTGCTCTCAGATTAAGCTACGGGGGTCTCAAATGGGCTAGCCACGGCGACCCGAATGGCAAAACGGTTGAGGCCGTCGCCGGCGAGCTATGGTGGCTGGCGGCCTAAGCTAAGCCTAGGAACATAATCCAGAGACTACGGCGGTACTTCTGTGTAAAGGGATTGGAGAATGATGGTACCTTGAGTGGGGGTCGGCGGCAAGCGGTGATCGGCTGTGAAATTTGGGCGTTTCAGCGAGGGCGAAATCCGGCAACCGGCGCTAAACAATCGGGACAATTGAAGCACGTGGATTATGTTCTGGCTATGGGATGGAGTAATGGGGCAATAAGAAAGGGGAATATGGGGCTTACCAATGGTGATGGCGCACGGATCCGGTGAATTTCGGACTCCGGCGGGGGTTTCGGGTGAGGTTGTGGGGGTGTGTGAGAGTGTATGCGCGCAAGAAGAGGGGGTCTGGGGCCTCTTTACATGGATCGGCATAGAGAGGGAGGGGAGTTTGGTGATGGGACACACAGGGTGGGGAGCGGCGCTAGGCCAAGCTGGTGAGGCTCGAGGCTCGAGGCGAGGTGGCGGTTATATCCGTCGAATGCCGGTGTCGATGCAGGATTGGCTGGCGTGGATGGTAGGATGGTGGGGGCATCATCCCATGTGCACGCGATGCAGGATGGTGATGATGGCGGCGATGGTGCAACGGCTGGTGACACGACGTCCGAGCAGCGGCGAGATGGAGGACAACGCGTGGCTGGCACAATGAGGAGGTGGACGGCGCTGGTACGGCAGGGCATGGCACTACTGAGCTGGTGGTAGGGCCGGGTGATGGCATATGGCTCGGTGTGACTGGGCTGGTGTGGCATGACGGCACGATTCAGACGCGGCGCAAGCACAGGGCGGGCGCGGTCTGGGCGTAGGTGCGGTGCAACGGGACTGCGAGCAACTCGGGCAGACGTGGCGCGATGGAGACGCAGGTGAGAGTGTGTTGACGGTGAGGCGCGGTCTGACACTTGCATACCACTGCAAGATTGTGGGGGCACTTCTGGTCATTGCTGCTCGACCTCTCTTGAAGCACAACTGCTCTTTCTGACACAATAGGGCTATCTAATGTAGGTTGATTTGGAAGGATGATACCCTGTAGAGCTAAGGTACTCGTGATATCTACATATAGATTCTTCTTGATTCTCCAAGACAACGCTTCCACATCGATTCTCCCGGACCTTCTTCACTTTTTGTACATGTTAGCACTGTCTAGGAAACTATGTTTCTAGCGTTGTGAGCTAGAGACGCCCCACACATGACTAGGGTGCTCTGGGTTGCCAAGAGCACTTGTTAGCTCATCCTGCTCTCACATGGTAGTGAAGGATCCTTGTGACGCCTACACGACTAGATCTCTGACATTCTGAGCCATTGACGTAGCTTCGGTTGAGGTCCACGTGACTTCACTGCTCTCTGTCAGTCTCCCCCGGGCCCTTAAAAACTACTGCGCTCTGACGGGAAACTTTTATCATGGATTTTTTTGCCCTCATTGGCCATCTTGGCATCTTCGGCCAACTATTTATCTTTCATCCCCACATAACCAATTATGCCAAGGTTATCAGGTAGCTTATTCTTAGCATGGATTGTGCCAAGGTTATCAGGTAGCTTATTCTTAGCATGGAGCTCCTTCTTAGCAGAGCTTTCTGTCTTGAACTCAGCTGAGCTCTTTATCTTGACAAATTGGTTTCAGTCCTGCTTTTTTAAGTATGGGAACTTTGTGAAGGCTCGAGGTCTTTGGCGATAAAGTTTGAGATAAGGTTGCTTTTATGAGACCTCCATAGCTTGGATATCATCTTCATCGCAGTCCTTAAAGCTATCGCCTCTGTATTCTTGGGAAACTCGAGAAAATTATTGATCCCGTCATTGAATAGTGTTGTCTTTTGCTCTCGACTATGATCGTCAAACTTCCTCAGGGTCAACGAGACCATCTCCCGTGCAACAAGTCCTACAAGCTTCCTTAGCCGTTGCAAGGCTGCTTTATCTATTGGCAGGCCATCACTGTCGACCGCCTTGACGGTTAGTTTATCCGTCGGCCACTTTGCTTGCGTCCTTAGCTTCTTGATTGCTAGCTCGACCTTGTCCATGGAGCAAGAAGACCAAGCAGAGGAATGGGCAGACATCTAAACATTAAGAGAAGGGAGACCTTATTGTTTTATTACAAAAAATGTACGATCGAACGACGCTATACTTTGGGCACTAATAGGCAAAGATAGGTCCTAAATCCCATCCAGGAATGTGTGACCCACATAGCTACACCCCGTTGTCCCGTACAGTTCTACAGAGAATTTCAGCAGCATCTCCCCGATGTTCTCCAAATACACATCTCGACTTGAGGTCGAGAGGGTTGTGTATCTAGAGAACAACAGGGACACACTACCGAAACTCTCTTTGGAACCATACGAGACCACGTGGTCCAGCTACGTGGGCCGCACATCTCCGAACTATCCAAAGTACGTGGACAATTCAGGGCGTCTTCTTATAAATATGACTAGTTGACCGGTCATATTTATAATCCAACACTCTCGAATAAGAGACAACGTAATCGGTTGAATGACTCTAATAACTCATATAAAAATTTGTAACAAAATTAATTCATAACTTGCAATGATCCATTAGTTGTTAATTCACTAATTATTTAACTTTGTTCAACATATATATATATATATATTACAAAAATACGATGGTGCATTAATATTGGAGAAAAAACATACCTTCAGCCGGACGTGGTTGCTAGCGACAGTGCGGGGTGGTGCATCAAAGCATGTAACAGTGCGGGTCACCATCTCAAGCACACGCGTGTGCTGCAGTGGTCGGTCGGCTGGTGGCTGGGGACTTTGTTGGGATATGGGGAGGCTACGCTAGCGCTTAATTTCAAAAATTTACCCCGTTAGCCTAGGAACCATGCGTGTAATAGGATCATAGATCGTTACCTCAAGCCACGAGGCGTGCTCGGGCAGCGGAAGTAGAGCCGATGAAGCGCGTCCTCGAGCTTCTCCTCCAGGCTCCGTCCGTTCGTCTGCGATCTAGTGATCAACACAGGAAGAAGACGAGCACCACTATTAGAATAGTGCCTCTATGGTATCCACACGTCCGGGGACTAGATCACCTCGCGTCGGTGTGCTAGCACCACTTACGAGATCCAGGAGATCGATCACAACCCTTGCAATCAAGGAGAGAGGAGAGGTGGCAGCTAGGGTTTGGTCATACCAACATCAAGCAGTAGCCTTTTCATGCTAGCTCCTCCTCTCTTTATATAGTATCCTATCACGGGCCTTTAATCTGTATTAAAGTTCAACAGATCTAATCTATTCACCTGGACCGGAACTTTTGGTTCTAACCGGAACTTCTGGTTCTAACCGAAACTTCCAAAAATAACCTTCTGTATCGAATTTATTTCTACCCAGAACTTCCGATCTAACCAGAACTTTTGGTTCATCCAGGAAGGCCCAAAACTTCCAGTCCATCCCGAACTTCCGGCTCCTCCAGAAACCAAAATTGGGGCTAGCCCAGAACTTTCAGTCTGACCGGAACTTCCGGATGCTCCAGAACCTAGAACTTCCGGCCCTAGGATAGAACTTCTGGTTCTCCCAGAATTCTCTTGGGCACAATTCCATCAATCTCCCACTTGCACAAGAGCCAATTCTTGCAAGCTTTAAAATCCAATCACCTTAAGCGTGTGACCCGATAGGTTCATATGCAAACAACTTTTTTAATTCCTTCAGAAATAGATAATAATTTGTTTGGTGAATCAGAAAACCCGGAAACCCTTTCTGAATCGCCGATCAATAGCGGTACCTAGCAGCACATATTGACCCCCAAAAGCATACAAAGTCAAAATCATACTTTCTGAACCTTGATATACTCACGCACCAATCCCTTTAGCACACGACATCAGTCAAGCTCAAGGCGAGATTCGTGCCACCCTTGTTGAAAGCTCGACACTTCACTCGATCAAGTAGTGGATTCAATCATGATTAACTCTTTGATCATAGTGGCATGGCCATGCACTTTCCAATCCAACTACCTCGAGGGGCCCAGAGACGTCTCTCCCGTTATGTAGGAGGGGTAAATTCTATCTTAACCACTCACATCCCACGACATGTTTCGTGACACACCCGAAAGCAACCTTTATAACTACCCTGTTATGGAATAGCGTTTGGAAGCCCCTAAGTGTGCTACTACACATTCTGGGATCAATGATGATTGATGGAATTGTGCCTAAGAGAATTCTGGGGGAACCGGAAGTTCTGGCCAAGGGCCGAAAGTTCCGGGTTCTGGAGCATCCGAAAGTTCCGGTTAGACCGGAAGTTTCGGGCCAGCCCAGTTTTGATCTTCTAGAGGAGCCGGAAGTTTCGGTTGGACCGAAAGTTCTAGGCCTGCCTGGACGAACCGAAAGTTCCGGTTGGACCAGAAGTTCCAGGTCGAAATAAATTCAATACAGAATGTTATTTTCGGAAGTTCCGGTTAGAACCAGAACTTCTGGTCCAAGCGAACAGATTAGATTTGTTGGGCTTTAATACAGATTAAAGGCCCATGACAGGGCACTATATAAAGAGAGAAGGGGCTAGCATGAAAAGGTTGTTGCTGCTGTTCCTGGTTGACAACCCTAGCCACCAGCTCTCTTCTCTCCTCAATTGCAAGTGTTGTGATCGATCTCTCCGGATCTTGCTAGTGGTGCTAGAACGCCGACGCGAGGTGATCCTATCCCTGGACGTGTGGATACCATGGAGGCACCACTCCAATAGTGGTGCTCGTCGTCTTCTACCTGTGGTGTTCACCGGATCGCCGGATCGCGTCATCTCCATCGCCGGATCGCTGACGAACGAACGAAGTCAGGAGGAGTAGCTCGAGGACGCGGTTCATCGACTCTACTTCCGCTGCCCGAGCACGTCTTGAGGCTCAAGGTAACGATCCATGATCTCATTACACGCATGGTTCCTAGGCTAACGGGTAAATTTTTGAAACTAAGCGCTAGCGTAGCCTCCCCATAACCCAACAGTGGTATCAGAGCCTACGTGCGTAGTGTTCGATATAGATCGATCACATATGGTGATATGTGGTGAAAATAGATTGGATCTATTGTTTTTACGTCGGATTTTCTGGAAGTTCTGGTTGGACCAGAAGTTCTGGGCCAAAATAATTTTTGATACAGAATGTTATTTTCGGAAGTTCAGGTTAGACCGGAAGTTTCGGGTCCAGAAGTTCCGGTTGGACCGGAAGTTCTGGACAAAAATAAATTCCGTACATAAGGTTATTTTCGGAAGTTCCGAGTGTGACTCGGAACTTTTGGGCCAAAAAAAATTTGAGTCAGAAGGTTGATTTTGGAAGTTCCGGCCCTGAGTCAGAAGTTTCAATCCCTTCGACCGGAAGTTTCGGGCCTATTGGCCGGAACTTCCGGGTTCAGTTTAGTCACGTCTAGATTCCGCCTAACTCATTTTTGAAGGGAATGTTGTGACTGGTATGACCTTGCAAAGTACATGATACAAGCTTATAATAACATGGCCTGCGTGTCATGGTTGATTACAGCCTAAGGCTATTCAAATATTGTACGACTTGCGTGTCGACATGTGATGCTTCTACTCATGTAATTAGTATAGTACTATTAGGTGTAATAGACTGATACAAGTTCATGGAGGCCTGAAGCGTGATGACCCGACAAACAGGAACTATGGAGATGGAGATCACTATGCGAGAGAGTCATACTATGTCACACTTAATATGATTGCCTGTGATGTTTACTTATGTTCCTGTCATACTATTCTTTCATGTTCCATGTACGATAGGCATCATTATTGTGTTACAATAGTTTTCCTCAGAAAATAAAGTATTGATGCTCTTTCCAAGAGCTGTACCTACCAAGGTTCTCGATCATCGATGGTGTGTCTGACAAAGCAGGGTGCCATCTTTTATCTTGACTAGTTAGGGTGGATGTCGGACAACCACATGCATAGTATTGGTTTGCTTAACAAAGCTATCAAAATGGTTTTGGGCTTTGGGGCATGGAGTTAGGAGTCGGGCATTAGATGCTACCCCAACAAACAAGAGTCACATATGATGTGATTAGTAAGTGTTGCTTACCTATGTCACTAACCTTCTAGCAGTGATGCCAAAGCTCACTAGGAGTTAGATGAATATGGCTCTTATCCCACAATGTGTCTTTAGAGGGAAAGCGATCATTTTATATATTATGGTACATCTTTTATTTGATAGAACATTAACATAGTATAGTGCTGAACCTTGCATTGTTGTTATAGATCATGGCACCTACTGCAAAGAACACTTCTATTTTTAATATGCGATCCATCATTGAAAGGGAGAAATTATCTAGAACAAATTTTATTGACTGGTACAGAAACTTGAGAATTGTTCTCGAAAAAGGATTATGTTCTAGAGAAACCCCACCCTGATGAACCAACGGATTATACACCAATTGCTGAAAGGCAGGCTTATGAGAAGCACGCCACTGATTCGATTGATGTCAGTTGTCTCATGCTTGCCTGTATGACCTCTAAGCTTTAGAAGCAATTTGAGGACAGGGATGCCTACGATATGATCATGGGGCTGAAGGGCATGTTTGAGAACCAAGGATGGACTGAGAGGTATAATGTCTCGAAGTCCTTGTTTGTGTGCAGGCTGGCCGAAGGCAATCCAGTGAGTCCTCATGTGATCAAGATGATCGGTTACGTTGAGAACCTAGAGAAGCTTGGCTCTAAACTTGATAATGATTTAGCCACTGATCTGAATGGCATGAAGAAAACATTGGCTGAATTGCATGGGATACTCAAGACAGCCGAGGAAAGCCTTAAGAAAAATCCAAGTCATGTGATGATGGTTCAAAAGGAGAGTAAGAAGAGAAAGCGTAAGGGAAAGGCTAAAGCTCTAGATGCGATCTCGAGCTCTAAGTCTAATTCGGCTGGAAAGTCCAAATCGGGCCCTGCTAGCTCTGATACTTGCCACCACTGCCATAAGCCTGGCCATTGGCGGAGGAATTACAAGTTGTATTTGGAAGAATAAAAGAAAAAGAAGGGAAGTATGACTTCCACTTCAGGTATAAATGTTATTGAAATTTATCTAGCTACTCGTCCAAGTGATTCACGGGTATTTGATACCGAATTAATGATTCACACTTGCAAATCATTGCAGGGGCTGAAAAGGACTAGGAAGTGCGCAAGAGGCGAAATGGATGTTCGCGTCGGCAATGGTGCAAAAGTTGCTGCGTTGGCCGTCGGCGTTTATTCTTTATCGCTACCGTCAGGATTAGTTTTGGAGTTAAATAATTATTATTTTATTCCCGCCTTGGGTAGAAACATTATCTCTTCGTCATGTTTAGAGGAAGACGGTTTTGAGTTTATAATAAAGAACAAGAGTTGTTCGATATTTTCGAATGGTATGCTCTATGGTGTTTGTCCATTGTTGAATGGCTTATATGTTCTGAATCTTGAGGATACACATGTCTATAACATTAATACGAAGAAACCTCAACTCAATGATTTAAATCCCACCTATGTATGGCAATGTCATTTGGGTCATATAAATGAGAAGCGCATGCAGAAGCTCCATAGAGATGGCTTTTGAAGTCAATTGATTTTGAATCGTTTGACACATGTGAGTCTTGTTTACTTGGCAAGATGACTAAGACGTCTTTCACTGGTCAAAGTGAGAGGGCAAACGAGCTATTGGCCATTGTACATACTGATGTATGTGGACCAATGAGTTCTACATCCAGAGGTGGATTGCAGTACTTCATAACTTTTATCGACGACTTTAGTAGATATGGTTACATCTACTTAATGAGGCATAAGTTGGAATCCTTTAAAAAATTCAAAGAGTTCTAGAATGAGGTACAAAATCATACTGGGTAGACAATTAAATTTCTGCGATCGGATCGTGGAGGTGAATATTTGAGCCATGGGTTTAATGATCATCCGAAGCAGTGTGGAATTGTTCCACAGCTGACTCCACTTGGTACACCTTAGTGGAATGAAGTGTCCGAGCGGAGGAACCAAACTTTGTTGGATATGGTCCGGTCGATGATCAGTCAAACTGATCTTTCATTGTCTTTCTGGGGATTTGCTTTAGAAACTACTGCTTTCACACTAAACAGAGTTCCATCTAAATCTGTAGAGAAGACACCATATGAGATATGGACTAGGAAGCGTCCCGGGTTGTCTTTTCTAAAAATCTGGGGTTGTGAGGCCTATGTAAAGCGTTTGACGTCTGATAAGCTCACTCCCAAATCTGATAAATGCTTCTTTGTGGGATATCCTAGGGAAACCAACGGATATTACTTTTATAACCGGGAAGAAGGCAAAGTGTTTGTCGCCCGGAATTGTGTTTTTCTTGAGAAAGAGTTTCTCTCGAAAGAGGTTAGTGGGAGCACGGTGCGACTCGAAGAGTCTCGAGAACCACTAGAAAGTGTTTCGTCTCCTACTGAACCATCTCTCGATATGCAAGATGTTGCATAGCCTGTTGTCGAGACACCAGCCCCACATCGGTCGGAGAGGTTAAGTCATGCGCCCGAACGATTAGCATTTTTAACCACTGGGCAGCGCAACATATTATTATTGGACAATAATGAACCTAAGACCTATTCGGAAGTAGTGATGGAACCAGACTCTGAGAAATGGCTTAGAGCCATAAGATCCGAGTTAGAATCCATGCGAGAGAATCAAGTTTGGAACTTAGTCGATCCACCTGATGGTGTAAAAACTATCTAGTGTAAATGGATTTTTAAGAAAAAGATAGACGTTCATAGAAATGTTCACATCTATAAAGCACGATCGGTGGCAAAAAGTTTCAGGCAGATTCATGGTGTTGATTATGATGAAACGTTTTTGCCCGTCGCTATACTAAAGTATATCTGTATCATCCTAGCAATTGCCGCATTTTATGACTATGAGATATGGCAAATGGATGTCAAGACGACTTTCCTTAACGAAAATCTAAGTGAGGATGTGTAGATGACACAGCCTGAAGGTCTTGATGATCTAGAGAATGCTGGGAAAGTTTGCAAGCTACAAAGGTCCATTTATGGGCTGAAGCAGGCTTCTCGGAGTTGGAACCTTCGTTTTGATAAGGTCGTCAAAGGGTTTGGCTTCATCAAGAACGAAGAAGAGCCCTGTGTTTACAAAAAGGCTAGTGGGAGCTCACTTGTGTTTCTCGTCTTAGATGTAGATGACATATTGTTGATCGAAAATAATATTCCTATGCTAGATGCTGTCAAGGCTTCGTTGAGGAAAAGTTTCTCAATGAAAGAGCTTGGAGAGGCAGCATACATTTTGGGCATAAAGATCTATAGAGATAGATCAAGATGGCTAATTGGATTAAGCCAAAGTATGTATATTGACAAGGTATTGAAACGGTTCAATATGCAGAATTCTAAAAAAGGTTTTCTGTCAATGTCACATGGTATTTCTCTCAGCAAGAGTCAGTGTCGTTCGACACCTGATGAGCTGGAGAAGATGAGTGCGATCCCATATGCCTCCGCAATCAGATCCATCATGTATAAATATCTGGGCGTGTACAAAGCATGACATACATGATGGATCAAATTACGGAGTCATACGGGATCGAACTCATCTTCTCCAGCTCAGCAGGTGTCGAAGGACACTGACTCTTGCTGAGAAAATACCCTATGACATTGGCAGAAAACCTTTCTTAGAATTCTGCATATTGAACCGTTTCAACACCTTGTCAATGTACATGCTTTGACTTAATCCAATTAGCCTTCTTGACCTATCTCTATAGATCTTTATGTCCAAAATGTATGCTGTCTCTCCAAGATTTTTCATTGAGAAACTTTTTCTCAACGGAGACTTGACAGCATCTAGCATAGGAATATCATTTCCGATCAACAATATGTCATCTACATATAAGACCAGAAATACAAGTGAGCTCCCACTAGCCTTCTTGTAAACACAAGGCTCTTCTTCATTCTTGATGAAGCCAAACCCTTTGACTACCTCATCAAAACGAAGGTTCCAACTCCGACAAGCGTGCTTCAGCACATAAATGGATCTTTGCAGCTTGCAAACTTTTCCAGCATTCTCTGAATCATCAAGACCTTTAGGCTATGTCATATACACATCCTCACTTAGGTTTCTATTAAGGAAAGCCGTCTTGACATCTATTTGCCATATCTCATAGTCATAAAATGCAGCAAGTGCTAGGATAATCCGGATAGACTTTAGCATAGCGATTGGCGAAAATGTTTTATCATAATCAACAACTTGAATCTGACTGAAACCTTTCACCACCAATAGTGCTTTATAGATGTGAACATTTCCATCAACGTCTGTCTTTTTCTTAAAAATCTATTTGCACTCGATAGTTTTTACACCATCTGGTGGATCAACCAAGTTTCAAACTTGATTTTCTCGCATAGATTCTAACTCGGATCTTATGGCTCCAAGCCATTTCTCAGAGTCTGGTCCCATCACTGCTTCCGTATAGGTCTTAGGTTCATCATTGTCCAACAATAATATATCGCACTACCTAGTGGTTAAAAACGCAAACCGCTCGGGCGCAGGACTCAACCTCTCCGACCGACGTTGATCTGGTGTCTCGACAATAGGCTCTGTAACGTCTTGCATGTCGAGTTGCGGTTCAATAGGAGCTGAAACACTTTCTAGTGATTCTTGAACCTCTTCGAGTTGCACCGTGCTCCCACTAACCCTTTTCAAGAGAAACTCTTTCTTCAGAAAAACACCATTCTAGGTGACAAACACTTTGCCCTCTTCTCGGTTATAAAAGTAATATCCTTTGGTTTTCCTAGGATACCCCACAACAAAGCATTTATCAGATTTGGGAGTGAGTTTATCAGACGTCAAATGCTTTACATAGGCCTCACAACCCTAGATCTTTAGAAAAGACAACCCGGGATGCTTCCCAGTCCATATCTCATATGGTGTCCTCTCTACAGATTTAGATAGAACTCTGTTTAGTGTGAAAGCAGCAGTTTCTAAAGCGAATCCCTAGAAAGACAATGGAAGATTAGTTTAACTCATCATCAACCGGACCATGTCTAACAAAGTTCGGTTCCTCAGCTCGGACTCCACATTCCACTAAGGTGTGCCAGGTGGAGTCAGTTGTGGAACAATTCCACACTGCTTCCGATAATCATTAAACTCATGGCTCAAATATTCACCTGCACGATCCGATCGTAAAAATTTAATTGTCTTGACTGTATGATTTTGTACCTCATTTTAAAACTCCTTGAACTTTTCAAAGGATTTCGACTTATGCCTCATTAAGTAGATGTAACCATATCTACTAAAGTCATTGGTAAAAGTTATGAAGTACTGAAATCTACCTCTAGCTGTAGAACTCATTGGTCCACATACATCAATATGTACGATGGCCAACAATTCATTTGCCCTCTCACTTTAACTAGTGAAAGGCGCCTTAGTCATCTTGGCAAGTAAACAAGACTCACATGTGTCAAACGATTCAAAATCAAATGACTCCAAAAGCCCATCTCAATGGAGCTTCTGCATGCGCTTCTCATTTATATGACCCAAACGACAATGTCATACATAGGTAGGATTCAAATTATTTAGTCGAGCTTTCTTCATATTAATGTTATAAACATGTGTATCTTCAAGATTCAGAATATACAAGCCATTCAACAATGGACAAATACCATAGAGCATACCATTCAAAAATATCGAACAACACTTGTTCTTTATTACGAATTCAAAACTGTCTTCCTCTAAACATGACGAAGAGATAATGTTTCTGCCCAAGGCAAGAATAAAATAATAATTATTTAACTCTAAACTAATCCTGAGGGTAGCGACAAAGAATAGACGCTGACAGCCAACGCAGCAACTTTTGCACCATTGCCGACGCAAACATCCAATTCGCCTCTTGCACACTTCCTAGTCCTTTTCAGTCCCTGCAATGATTTGCAAGTGTGAATCATTGATCCGGTATCAAATACCCATGAATCCCTTGGACGAGTAGCAAGATAAATTTCAATAACATTTATACCTGAAGTGGAAGTCATACTTCCCTTCTTTTTCTTTTGTTCTTCCAAGTATAACTTGCAATTCCTCCGCCAATGGCCGGGCTTATGGTAGTGGTGGCAAGTGTCAGAGTTAGCAGGGTCTGACTTAGATTTTCTAGCCAAATTAGACTTAGAGCTCGAGATCGCATCTGGAGCTTTAGCCTTTCCCTTATGCTTTCTCTTCTTACTTTCCTTTTAAACCATCATCACATGACTAGGATTTTTCTTAAGGCTTTCCTCAGCTGTCTTGAGCATCCCATGCAATTCATCCATGCTTTTCTGTATGCTATTCATATGAAAATTCAGAATGAACGGCTCGAAGCTCGCAGGGAGCGACTATAGAATTACATCTGTGGCCAAATCTTTATCAATAGCAGACCCAAGTTTTTCTAGATTCTCAATGTAACCAATCATCTTGATCATATGAGGACTCACTAGACTACCTTCCGTCAACCTGCACACAAACAAGGACTTTGAGATATTATACCTCTCAGTCCGTGCTTGGTTCTCAAACATGCCTTGGAGTCCCACGATCATATCGTAGGCATCCCTGTCCTCATATTGCTTCTGAAGCTTAGAGGACATGCAGGCAAGCATGAGATAGCTGACATCAACTGAATCACTGGCGTGCTTCTCATAAGCCCGCCTATCAGCAAATGATGTATCATCCGTTGGTTCATCAGGGTAGGGTTCCTCTAGAACATAGTCCTTTTTCTCCTGCTTGAGAACAATTCTTAAGTTTCTGTACCAGTCAATAAAATTTATTCCAGACAATTTCTCCCTCTCAAGGACAGATCATAGATTAAAAACAGAAGTGTTCTTTGCAGTAGGAGCCATGATCTACAACAAAAATACAAGGTTCAGCACTATGCTATGTTAATCTTCTATCAAATAAAAGATGTGCCACAATATGTAAAATGATCACTTTTCCTCTAACGACACATTGTGGGACAAGATCCATATTCATCTAACTCCTAGTGAGCTTTGGCATCACTGCTAAAAGGTTAGTGACATAGGTAAGCAACACTTTGCTAATCACATCTCTATGTGACTCTTGTTCGTTGGGGTAGCATCCAATGCCCGACTCCCAACTCCATGCCCCAAAGCCCAAAACCGTTTTGATAGCTTTGTTAAGCAAACCAATATTATGCATGTGGTTATCCAACATCCACCCTAATCGGTCAAGATAAAAGACGGCACCCTGCTTTGGCAGACCCACCATCGACGATCGAGAACCTTGGTAGGTGCAGCTATTGAAAAGAGCAACAATACTTAATTTTCTGAGGGAAACTATTCTAATATGGTAATGATGCCTACCGCACACGGAATATGAAAGAATAGTATGATAGGAACATAAGTAAACATCACAGGCAATCATATTAACTGTGACATAGTATGGCCCATTCGCATGGTGATCTCTATCTCCATGGTTCCTGTCCTTCAGGTCATCACGCTTCAGGACTCCATGAACTTGTATCAGTGTATTACATCTAATAGCACTATATTAATTATATGAGCAGAAGCATCACATGTCGACGCGCAGGTTGTACAATATTTGAATAGCCTTGGGCTGTAATCAACCATGACACGCAGGCCATGTTATTACATTCATGTATCTTATACATTTGCAAAGCCATACCAGTCACAACATTCCCTACAAAAATAAGTTAGGCCGAATCTAGACGTAACTGAACCAAGCCCGGAACTTTCGGCTCAGAGGCCCAGAACTTCCGGATGAAGGGCCCAGAACTTCTGGCCTAGGGCCGGAACTTCCGAAATCAACCTTCTGACTCGAATTTATCAGGTCGTACCTAGAACTTCTGGGTCATACCCAGAACTTCCAAAAATAACCTTCTGTATGGAATTTATTTATGTCCGGAACTTCCGATCCAACCGGAATTTCTGGACCCGAAATTTCCAGTCCAACCGAAACTTCCGAAAATAACATTCTGTATCAAAAATTATTTTGGCCCAGAACTTCCAAAAATCCGATGATAAAAACAATAGATCCAATCTATTTTCATCACATATCACCTATATGTGATCGATCCAGATCGAACACTATGCATGTAGGCTCTGATACCACTGTTGGGATATGGGGAGGCTACGCTAGCACTTAATTTTAAAAATTTACCCCGTTAGCCCAGGAACCATACATGTAATGGGATCATAGATCATTACCTCAAGACACGAGGCGCGCTCAGGCAGCGGAAGTAGAGTCGATGAAGCGTGTCCTTAAGCTTCTCCTCCTGGCTCCGTCCGTTCGTCTGTGATTTGGCGATCTCCACAGGAAGAAGACGAGCACCACTATTGGAATAGTGCCTCTATGGTATCCACACGTCCGGGGACAGGATCACCTCGTGCCGGTTTGCTAGCACCACTCGTGAGATCTAGGAGATCTATCAGAACCCTTGCAAGCGAGGAGAGAGGAGAGGTGGCGGCTAGGGTTTGGTCATACCAACATCAAGCAGCAGCCTTTTCGTGCTAGCCCCTCCTCTCTTTATATAGTGCCCTGTCACGGGCCTTTAATCTGTATTAAAGCCCAACAGATCTATTTTGTTTGCCTGGACCAGAACTTTCGGTTCTAACTGGAACTTCCAAAAATAACCTTCTGTATCGAATTTATTTCGACCCAGAACTTTCGGTTTAACCGGAACTTCCAGTTCGTCCAAGTAGGCCCAGAACTTCCGGCTCCTCTAGAAACCGAAACTGGGGCTGGCCCGGAACTTCTGGTCTGACCAAAACTTCCGGATGCTCCAGAACCCGAAACTTCTGGCCCTAGGCCAGAACTTCCGGTTCCCCTAGAATTCTCTTGGGCACAATTCCATCAGACTTAACTGCGGCTGGTCGGAAGTTATGGGACAAGGGTGAAGTCAGCAGTGGGTGGGAGCAATAAGTGCGAAGCTTGGTGGAGCTCCTTAAATACTTGTCATTAGTGATGGTTATCCCTAAAAACACGTCACTAACGGTGGCCTTAGGATTGCGGGTTCTTTAGTGATAAGGGTAAAATAAGACTCATCACTAAAGGTCACACCCTATAGTGATGGGTGGTACTGTGATCCGTCACTAATGGGGGTGCCCTCTTTAGTAACGGGTGACAACGTAATCCGTCACTATAGACGTGTCGTACCCTGACCCGTCACTAATGGCGGTTCCCCATCTTTAGTGACGGTCCGAACTACGAACCATCACTAATAATGCAATATTACTGACACGTGCAAAATAGTCCGTCACTACAAGTGTATTACTGACACACGTAATGGATCCATCAGTAAAGCTCCGTCACTAAAGACTGTTTCTGTGGTAGTGCTCCGTGTGCATCCAGATCAGTTTGATTATGTTGATCAAGTGTTGGTAAGTCTTCGTGCGTAGAAAAAATCGTATTCCCATGACTCTACAAAATCGGTACCACGATTGATGTGCATGTAATTTCTGCACTTTATAGTTTACATATACCTTCTCTACAATATGTTAATAACCCTTCAAGTGGAAGTGGTAAGAACAGAGAAATAAAAAGCTATGAAGTAAAATATATTAGAAATTTCTAACTAGAAGTTTGTCATGCAGTACACACCATATCCACTCTCTTGGTCTATATATATGCTATGCATCGAACATAGTTGCTCACTTCTCATAATGGGAACGAGAAAAGATGGCCGTATTGCACTTAGAGATATTTTAAACAACGTCAACAGAGGTATAATTGATACATGTCTATCTATATTTTGAAACTCCAACCTTTCTACAATCGTATCTCAATAAATATGTCTACATACAGGAACACAACCAACGGATGATGAGGAGCATAAGAGGGAAGAAAGGATATCACAACATAACAAACCAAAGAAGTCGAACATAATTCAAGTTGTGCCCTAAAGTAAGTATTTTGGTTTCTTATTTTATTGCCTCTTCTTTTGTTTTTACAGCGGCAGCGGTGAGGAGAGGAAAGCGGGCATAGGGGACGGTGGCAGCGGCGAGGAGAGGAAGGCGGTTGTAGGGGACGGCGGCAGCGGTGAGGAGAGGAAGGCGGTGGTGAGGGTGCTGGTGGCTGATATGCCGCCTACACTGCAGCAACGTGCATTTCACTGCGCCCGCGACCAGCTTGCCAAGATGCCACACTCCTCGCAGTGGCTCTAGCCCAAGTGCCTCGCCCTCGCCCTTAAGAAGCTAAAGTTTATTGGCCGGCAGAGTACTTGCTACTTTCCTTTTCGGTGTAGGGGGGAGAAAAATGTCAGTTATTGTTGGGATTATAGTATTATTCGTCGTTCATGTATTTGGAGTTTACTGGTGTTACAAGAATGGTGATCTCGTAAGACCTCTCGTGATGCTTCATTCATCATCTTGGTGAATGGTATGTTCTATTCTCGTGTGACGCTTGACCGCCTTTATGTTTTAACACTGGAATGTGTGTAAACCCCGAAGACATTTAGTTTTTGGCACATGAGTCTTTTTATTTTAGGAAAAATTCTAGATGACCCCTCCAAGTATTACCATGTAGACGAATATTGCCCCCAACTAAAAAATCAGTCTTTTAACCCTCCGAACTAATCTATACCGGCCAAATAACACTCTGAGGCGGTTTA
>KE370924.1:0-13107 GCA_000418225.1 Zizania latifolia
CAGGTAGTGACAATGGCATGGTTCCCGAAACAACCGCATCAACTCTTGCCCCATAGCCCACGTGAAGATCTACGTCGCTCTTCATCAAACTTTTACTTCTTCTCAGACCCTACAATAACATGCAGATGTGAGCCACTGATCTGGTATCAAATACCCAAGAATTAGAAGATGAAGTAGCAAGATTGATTTCTATAAAATTTATACCTGAAGTGAAAGTCACACTTCCTTTCTTCTTCATATCTTCCAAGTATTTCTTACAATTCATTTTCTGCTGAACCGACTCGTTATAGTAAAAGCATATGGCATCTTGAGCCACCCCTTTCTTGTCCTTTTTGGGCTTGGAATTGCTTGCGATCTCAAGAGGAGTCAACTTCCTCTTGACTGCACATTTCTTGACATGGGGGTGTTTCTTGCCTTTCTACGGCATCATCACATCACTGTTGTTTTTCTTAATGCTCTCCTCAGTGGTTTTCAGCATCCCATGTAGTTCCATCAAGATTTTGTCCATGCTATCCATATGATAATTGAGTATAAACAGTTCAAAACTCGATGGCAGGGATTGAAGAATTAAGTCAGTAGCCAACTCTTGGCTAAAGGGAAAGCCTAGCTTTTTCCAGACTCTCAATATAACTAATCATCTTGATAACATGGGGACTGATGGGATTCCCTTCAGCAAGCCTGCAAGCAAACAAGAATTTTGAGGTATTGAACCTCTCGACCCTCGCTTGGTTCTCAAACATGCCACGCAGACCTACAATAATATTGCAAGCTTCTATGTTCTCATATTGCTTCTAAAGCTCAGAGGACATTATGGCAAGCATGAGATAGCTCACATCAAGGCAATCATTAGTGTGCTTCTCGTAAGCATGTCGTGCAGCTACAGTAGCATTATCAGGGTAAGGACTTTCAAAAACGTACTCTTTTTGCTCTTGTTTGAGAATAATTCTCAAATTTCTATACCAATCCATAAAGTTTGTTCCATTAAGCTTTTCTTTCTCAAGGATAGATCGCAAATTAAAAGAACTGGACATGGTAGATACTGATATAATCTACAACATAAGATATGTAAAGTTTAGCATCTATGTTTATCTTAATCTTTCATTAGACTATTTAACAAATGATTCTCTCACTATGCTTTTGAAAACCAAAACCTCCCTCTCGGTTATATAGTGGGTCAAGATCCTCATTTCACTAATTCCTAGTGAGCTTTGCATCACTGCTAGAAATTAATGACATGGGGTAAGCAACACCTTGCTAATCACATCTCCATGTGACTCCTGTTTATTGGGTTAGCATCACCATGTTCCGGCCCCAACCTAATGACCTAAATGACCTAAGGTCCAAAACTGTTTTGATAACCTTATTAAGCAAATGAAAAGCTTTCGCATATAGATGTCCGACATCTATCCTAACTTGTAATGGTAATCACCAGTACTCTGCTTTGATAGACCCACCAAACGATGGACATTACCGTGTTAGGTGCAGCAATTGGAAAGGCATCAAAAACTTATTTTTTCTGAGGGATTCTATCCTATCATGGCAACATATCAAACACAATATAGCATGAAAATAGATAAAAGACATCACAGATAAGTATATTCAACTGTGAAGTAGTATGGCCCAAACAAATGGTGATGTCCATCTCCATTAGTGGTGTAGATGATCTCCATCCTCCACATCAATCCTTCGGGCTACCATGCTTGAAATCTAGCAATCTTATATCTAGACTACTACTATAATAGCTAGATAATGAAGATTACAAATATTGATTCAAGCATCCGACAAGCAGGTCGGCAAATACAGTAGAGACAGCTTAACCATAAGCTGAAATTCATGGCATGCAAGCCATGCATAAGAGTTAGACGTAGAATCGCATTCTAGATAATGATGTGAACTAGGACTCTATACTAGGCGTGACTATATACAAGGCGCACACACACGGCAGCACCCTGTCCACCAGAGAAAATCATAGATCCAATCTATGAAGTTGCTTTAGAAAAACTGCCTGGGACAAACAATTTACCCCGATCCGAAATAACCTATTGGGAACTAGTTTTTCCTTAGCCAATAGGGTCGGCCAAGTGGTCGGGCGATGTGCTCGGGAGTCAGTGACAGTGGTTGGGAAGACCGGTCGGGAACAGCTGATGCACTCAGATCCATAACCTACTGATATCAGGACATGTGTTTGTATCCGATACAGCAACTTATCCCGATTGAAGTATTATGACCCGATCTACAACTACCCCAAAAACTGATTGATCTCATCAACCCGTGCTGCCGATTGATTCATCACATGAACCGATCAACCTAGACTATAATAGATCCAATCTACTATGACCGCATATCAACTATATGCTTCGATCTAGATCATAATCTATACAAGATGGCTCTAATACCACTGTAGGGGAACGTGGAGGCTACGCTAGCTGGAAACAAAAATTTTCTACCGCGTAAACCAGGATATCTTGCTAAGAGAGGGACCATAGATCGTTACCTCGGACACGCAATGCAGCGGAAGGAGAGTTAGAGTAGCGAGCTGATCCAACTCATGCGTGCCGATGTGGTCGAGAAGCCGATAGAGTCATCCTCAGGAAGCTGATCGATGTCGTCCCAAGGTAGCCGATCAGGATCCTCGAGAAGTAGCCGATAATGCCGCTGATCCAATCAGCGATGCCGATACCGATGCGAAGCAGAATAGCAATGTCTCTACTGGTATCCACACATCTAGGGTGGGAACGCTGGCCTATACCAGCACCCATAAGGTCGACGAGATGGTTGGGCTCTCAAGAGGTGGTGGCTAGGGTTTACTCTCAGTGGCTAATAACTTAGCACGAGGAACGCATCAACATGCGATTAGCAAAAAAGCTCTTCTTCCCTGTGCCCTGCACCCTCATATATATAGTCGTCCTAGCTTGGGCTCCACTGAGCCCATCTCGGACTCTACTCGGATCCCTATCCGATCTGTTCGGATCACTATCCAAACAATTTGGATCTCTATCCAAACTGAGCCCAATTTGAATCCTATTCGAATCCAATGGTCTAACCCGTTAAGTGTGTGACTCTGTAGGTTCACGTATAGCTTGGTTAATATATGGAAACTCCTTTCCATACTCTGTTAACAACGGTCTCTAGCAAAGCATATTAACCCAAGTATACATACAGATCATATTGGCTGAACCTTGTAATGTTCCATATGTACATGTCCCTTTGCCTCACGATATTGATCGAGCACAAGGTGAGATTTGTGTAATCCAATCAATAGTTCAACCCCTCTCTCGATCTCCGTATTGGATTATAACTTGTGATCAACTCCTTACTCACGTCAGCACGACCATACACTTCCATAATCTATTATATCGAGGGGCCCAGAGATATCTCTCATGTAAGAAAGGGCAAATTCCATCTTGATCACTCACATCCCTCTACATATTTCATAGCAGACCCGATGACTACTTTTACAACTACCTAGCTACTATGCATGTTGGGAACCATAGAGTTCTTAGGCCTAAGGACTTTACATAAACACTACCAAGACCAACTGATGACACGTGGAATCTTAACAGTGCCTTATAGTGGGTCTATCTGACTTATGTTCTCCAACATATGTCCATGTTATTGAGTTGGTATCTCCATACCCATGATCCATGAGACATGATCATCAATCAATACACATGCCGATCTCAGTCATATCTATTCCACATATGACTTAAACCGATCAGGGATCATTTAAAAATAGTCACCTTACGAGTCTCACGAACAAATCACGTGTTTATTGATCCATGATTCATCAGTTAGAGCAAGAGAAATATCTTTAGGTTCAAAAGAAGTTACAAAAGTTGAATGAGCATGAGAGTCAGGAGACGCAAACCTAGAATGAGTGTCACGCTCATAGTGATTACCAATTATTTGTTCGGGAGGGTGTTGACGCTGAATGTGCAAAGGAGCACAAACATATTGAGAAGTGTCTTGTACAACATCTTTGAAAAATAAAGTGATCTCTCGAGGAATATTTGAAGTTGTCGAGACTTCATCTTCTTGTGGTCAGTTTTGCTCCCCGACTGCCTATTTCTGGTCGGGCCAGATCCGGACGTTAGTCCAACCACCAGCCACATTGACGTCTTCATCATTACTTTCTTCAACAAAGATGATTTCATCCTTCCCCTGAATCTGTGCAACTATACCTGTAATGTTGGGTCTAGTACCAGGACTAGCCTCACCAAAAGTGACTTTATAATTCTCCACAATCTTGTTAGTTTCTAGCACAAGTACATGGTAGCCACGAGTATGAGCAGGGTAAACAAGAAAAATTCTATCTTGAGATCTTGCTTCAAATTTATCCAATTTTCTAGATTTCAACAGAAAACATTTGCACCCAAAAACTCTCAAGTGAGAAATACTAGGTCTATATCTAAAATGAAGCTTATAAGAAGTTTTGTGCAACTTTGATCGTAAGAAAACTCTGCTTGAAATATAGCAACCTGCAAAAATTGCTTCAGCTCAAAACTTCCTAGGAGTCTGATATTCATCAAGCATAGTCCTAGCCATCTCAACCAAAGTTCTATTTTTTTCTTCAATAACACCATTCTATTGTGGAACTCTTGGTGAGGAAAACTGATATAAAATGCCTTTTTCAGCACAGAAGTACTCAAAAGATGAATTTTTAAATTTAGTATCATTGTTACTTTGAATTATTCTAAGTGCTCCCGGGAGTTGAACAGAAAGTCTAAGAACCAAGTTTCGAAAAAAATCAAAAGCTTCATCCTTAGATGTCATGAAGAAAACCCAAGAGTATCAAGAGAAATCATCAACAATTACAAGAACATACCACTTTCTCCCAACAGATTGAACTCGAGCTGGTCCAATAGTATCCATGTGTAAAAGTTGACCAGGTACAGTTGTCATAACCAAGGAAATAGGAGCAAGTGAGCTAGAAACCATTTTGGCATGACGACAAGAAGAGCAAACCAAATCACCAATACTTTTAAGTTTCGGTAAGCCACAAATAAGATCTAAATCACTAACCTGTGTGAGATGATCAAAACTAACATGACCAAGTCTACAATGCCAGAAGAATAAATCTTTAGAACCTTTGGCAACTAGACATTTAATCTTAGAAGATGAAGGTGAATCAAAATTAGCTTTAAAAACTCTTCTAAAACATGAAATCTCAAACACAAGATCACTAGAGGCATCAAGAACTTTATAACCTGATTTTTTTAAAGCACACCTCAAGATCCTCATCAATTATTTATAGTACAGAAAATAAGTTGTATTTCAGATTATCAACAAGAGCTACATCTTTGAACATAAATTTATTACTTACCTTTACTGTACCTTTACTAATGACCGCGCTAGTAGAAGCATCCCCAAAAGTCACAGATTCAGACCGAGATGCACGTGTGAGGGAGGAGAACCAATTTACCGGACATATGGCGTAAACATCCGGAGTCTACTAGCCATATGTTCTCCTTCCTCGCTCTCGAGGCCTACACATGAAACACCAGCAGGCAAAAATCCTTGAGTAAAACCAGTGTCACTTTTACCTCTTACCAAAACAGGGTGCTATCAGTGAAACCATCGATTAGCCCTCAATCCGACCACCGAAAAAGGTCGGTTCGAGTGCCTCAAATGTTGTGGCTTGACTGCTCTACTGGATTCCACAAATGACGGTTGCCACTTATGTTTAGCAAATCTAAAACAAAACTGAACCAAATGTCCATCTTTTCCACAATGTGAATAATTAAACTTCACCCGTTTAGTTGTTTTAGATGTAGAAGTAATTGCATGTGATGTTGCTAAGTTTGACAATGTTCCAATAGATTTGAAAATAGTTTTCTTTGGTTCAAGTTTAACCTCAATCTTACCTCCTTGAAGAGCTTTAATTGCAGTAGGTTGATAAGAAGTAAAATAAGCACATGCATCAAAACCTAGTCCTCGATGATTTGTGCTTACTTTAGATGTATCCAATAACATGTTGAGGTTTTTTTTATTAGTTGAAAAGCGTTGTAAGGATCTTTGTAGATAATCAACTTCTTTTGTCAAAGCAACACAATTTTTACAAACGTCAGCAATGCTCTTTTGTTTGCGACAATTTAAGCAAGACGTCTCATGAGTAAGAAAGTCATTTTGTAAAAGTTCAACTCTACCATAAGCATCTTTCAGCTTCAATTCAAGCAATAAACAGTTTGAATAAGAAGTTGAATCATGTTTCACAATGGTTGAGCTCTTTATGTTTTTAAGTTATTTGAGTTTGCTAAAGTATAAAGCATTTACCAAAGAACTAGCATATAAAGCAACTTTCATCTTTGTCAGATAGTTCTTGGTAACAAACAGTTCGTCAATAACTTAGAAAAGCATGGTAGTACCAATAGCAAAATAAGATTTATTCTTGATAATTTTATCATTGAGCTTCTGAAGAGTAGAAGCATGAACATCCCTTAAAACAATAATTTCATATTATAAAGCATCACATGATTTGCATGAATCATCATCGGGAATAAAAGATTTGATTCTATCAATTTCAGAATTGAGTGATTCAACAAGTTAATGTTTCTTAGCTTTTTTATTGCCTTTTCTCAATTTATTATCAAGACGAATAATAGCATGAGCTAAATCATCATAAGTAGGTTTTACCTTATTTTCGTCACTGGAAAGTTTATCCTCGCTTGAGCCTACCATGTCACGTGCCATGAGACATATTCCAGTGAGATCATTCTTTCTGCCTTTCCCTTCATCTTCACTTCCATTGCTCATTAAGTTCACATCCTCAAATCAACTTGATCGAGGGCGGCAAGGATTCAATACACCATCTTCTTGTAGGTGCAACTCTTCATCTTACTTTCTTTTGATGTACGCTTGATGTCCTCCTTATCTTCTTTTGAAAATTTCTTGAGTTTGGGACAATTAGCACGAATATGGTTGACCACACCACATTCAAAGCACCGAATAGGATCGCCTCTTCTTATATTTCTTACATTGTTCAAAGCTTTAGTCACTTTATTAGAAAGCAAAGACAGGTCTTCCTCTACAAACTGCTCAATTTATTCATCAGACAAAGCATTTAAAGTAGATAAAGAAACATTCGAAGATGATACAAAAGAAGAAGACTCATTAAAAGGCGAAGAAATCAAAGCCATTGACTTGGAAAAAATCTTACGTGAAAATACATTCAATTCATGAGTTTTCAATTTTGAATAAAGAGTTTTCAAAGTGAGAGTAGTCATATCCACCGACTCTTGAGTTGAAGTAACTTTCATCTCTCAAACCGACATATCAAGCCCACTAAGCAAATGTCTAGTAATTTCATAATTAGTATAATTAATAGCTTAAGAAGAATCAACTGAACGAAGATTGCTAAGAATTTTATTAAAGCGAGCAAAATACTCATCTAAGGTCTCATCGGGTTTCATCTCAAATTTCATGTACTCTTTCTTGAATACATCTTCACGCACTTCCTTGATTATGGAAGAGCCTTGATGATAGGCACAAAGTGCATTCCACATCTGATGCGTAGTAGAAAAATAAGAAATACGATCAAAATTAAAATGTCCAACACCATTGATAATAAAGTTTCGAGCTTTGCAATTTGCCTCAAAAGTAGCCTTATTAGTGTCATTAACTTAATTACTAGAAGGTAGATCATATGGTTTAGAAACATTTTCCCATATGTCAAAACCCTATGACATGATGTAAGCCTCCATCTTTGTTTTCCAAAACTGAAAATTATTTCCATCAAAAATATAAGACTTAGTTGAAAACCTCTTGGATGCCATGGTAATTGTTTAGATCAGTTAAGATCAAAATAAAGCAGTAACCAAGCTCTGAAACCAATTGTAAGATCGAAATGAACTAACCACGGCAACCAGAGGGGGGTGAATGGTTGCAGTACACCAAAAATAACCCCAAAAACAAAATCAGAAAGCTAATTCTCGATCAATCTACAAAATCCTTGATCACACTAAAATTCCCAAGGACTCAGGAAATTTCCCGAGGGGTTTCTCAAATTTCCCGAGGGCTTTCTTGAGCAAATTTGCTGAGGGCTTCCCTAGAGCTAAAAATAGCCTGACTAAGGAATAGTAAAATGAGCATAACTTTAAAACCGTAACTTAGATTGATCTGACATTTTCAACACAATATACTAGACTTCAATACAAAACTTTCCCATGTGGTTTCACTAAAATCCGAGTTCCCAATCAAAAGTTATGGTCCTCGGGATATGCTACATAGTAAAAACAGAGCAGATCCGATCCAAAAATTAAAACCTTAATTACTCCTAAAATATAAGGAATTAAACAATGAAACATTTCATATCTCTCTCTTAATGCTCTAGCATGGTTTGGGATGAATCAATTCGAATTAAATCGTAAGTAAAAGTAAAATCACAAAATAAGCCAAAACGATGAAAATCAATGAACATTAAGAAGAAAGAATGTGATACCACACTCTTTGATGCTTGAAGATGATTTTTTATTGCATAAGAGTGTTTACAAGGTGCATCCAAAGAACTCGCTACCAAATCATGAACAAAGATCTAGATGGAGAGCAAAAGGCTAAACCCTAATTTTTCTCTTCATCCTCGTACCTCTATTTTGCTCTCCCCTCTAGTCTATTTATAATCTCTCATGGCTATCACCATAAACCACAAAATTAACAACTTTTAGAATCCTAATCCAACTAGGAATCCATATCCCTTGCGAATTCTAAAATCCTAACTCCTTCTGAATTATCCTCATTTCTTTCGATATTCCCATGCATCCTGCGTACGCCATACAAAAACCTCTCTTTCCATATTCGCACACATCCCACATGTGTCATATAGAAACCTTCTCTTCACATGCCACATCCCCTTGCCCGAGCATCCCGCATGACATCCTCAACCATTCTGAACCTCAGCTCCTCTCCGAGCCTAGCTCCAATCCCGTCATCAATCACGACTCGCCCTCAAGCAATGCCTACATATGAACAAACCAAGAAACCCTTTTTCGAGCACAAGTTCTTTCTAACTTCACTCAATTAGTCCAAATCAATCATAAACAGAAACCCTTCCTCGAGCACAAGTTCTTTCTAACTTATCTCAATCAATCCAATCAAAACATGTTGAATTTATTGAATAAACAATTAAGCATATGATCCGACTCGAACAAAAAAAATCCAAGTGATCTAAAATCCCTAGTGTTGAATTCTCTCGGGTGCTGAATTCTCTCGAGGGCTGAATTGTCTCGAGTACCAAGTGCTGAGTGCCCGACAAGAGTGCTCGACAACTCAAACCAATCAAAACCAATTTGTTTAACATATATCAACATCAAACCAATTTGTTCATCACATATATCAATGATCATACACATGATCTCACAGTTAGGCTTTCCCCTTAGCTAAGAGTTGGCTACTGATCTGATTCTTCAATCCCTACCATCAAGTTTTGAATCGTTCATACTCAATTATCATATAAATAGCATGGATAAAACCATGATAGAACTGCATGAGATTCTGAAAACTACCAAGAAGAGTATTAAGAAAAACAACAGTCATATGATGATGCTGTAAAAGGGTAAACATCAACCCCGAGTAAAGAAATGTGTGATCAAAAGGAAGTTGACTCCTGATGAGATCACGAGTACTTCTAAGACCAAGTATGACAAGAAATGGGTGACTCAAGATGTGGTTTGTTTATACAGCAAGGAGTCGGGTCACTAGAAAATGAATTGTATAAAATACTTGGAAGATATGAAGAAGAAGGGAAGTGTGACTTTTACTTTAGGTATAAATTTTATAGAAATCAATCTTGCTACTTCATCTTTTGATTCTTGGGTATTTGATACCAGATCAGTGGCTCACATCTACAAGTCGTTGCAGGGTCTGAGAAGAAGTAGAAGTTTGATGAAGAGCGAAGTAGATCTTCACGTGGGCAATGGGGCAAGAGTTGATGCCGTTGCTTCGGGAACCATGCCGTTGTCACTACCTTCAGAACTAGTTTTGGAACTAAATATTGTTATTATGTTCCATTTCTATGTAAAAACATAATTTCTGCTTCATGTTTGTTAGCAGAAGGTTATGACTTTAAATCTATGAACAATGTTTGTTTAGTATATCTTAGAGATATATTCTATTGTCATATTCCATTGGAGAATGGATTATACATTTTACACCTTTAAGGATCACCTATCTATAACATTAATACAAAAATACAATGTCTTAATGATTTGAATCCCACGTTTATCTAGCATTGTCGTTTGGGTCATATAAATGAGTCACGCATGGAGAAGCTCCATAAAGATGGTCTTCTCGACTCTTTTGATTTTGAATCATTTGAGACATGTGAATCTTGTTTACTTAGCAAGATGACAAAGGCGCCCTTCATGGGTCAAAGTGAGTGGGTAAGTGACTTATTGGAACTAGTACATAGTGATGTATGTGATCCAATGAGTTCATCTGCTAGACGTGGTTTTTAATACTTCATAACTTTTACTGATGACTTTAGTAGATATGGGTATATCTATCTAACGAGGCATATGTCAGAGTCCTTTGAAAAGTCAAAGAATTCTAGAATGAAGTACAGAATCATTTAGGAAAGATAATCAAGTTTTTACGATCGGATCATGGAGGGGAATATTTGAGCATTGAGCTTGGTAATCATCTAAAGGATTGCGGAATTGTTCTACAGTTGACTCCACCCGAAACACCTCAGTGGAACAAGGTGTCCGAGTGGAGAAATTGTACCCTATTGGATATGGTCCGATCGATGATGAGCCAAGTGATCTTTCATTATCCTTCTGGGGATGTGCTCTTGAGACAGCCGCTTTCACACTTAATAGGGTTCCATCAAAGTTAGTTGAAAAGACTCCATATGCACACTTGTATTTCTAATACTATATGTGGATGACATATTATTGATCATAAATGATATATCTATGCTGGAATCTGTTAAGTCTTCATTGAAAAATAATTTTTCTATGAAGGACTTAGAAACAACATATATTCTAGGTATCAAGATCTATAGAGATATATCGACAAGGCTAATTGGATTAAGCCAAGATATGTACATTGACAAGGAGTTGAAGAGGTTCAACATGCAGGATTGCAAGAAAGGTTTCTTACTAATGTCACGTGGCATAAATATCAGCAAGACTCAGTATCCGAGTACACCTAATGAGCGAGATAAAATGAGAGGGATTCCATAGGCCTCATCAATTGGATCCATCATGTATGCCATATTATGTACATGCCCAGATGTCTCGTATGCTTTGAGCATAACGAACAGATACCAATCTGAACTAGGTGGGAGTCACTAGATAGCTGTAAAGAACATCTTAAAGTACTTGAGAAGGACTAAAGATGTGTTTCTAGTTTATGGAGGTGAGGAAGAGCTCGTTGTAAGTGGTTACACTGATGCAAGCTTCCAAACCAACAAGGACGACTACAGATCGAAATCTAGATTTATTTTCTGCCTTAACAGTGGAGCAGTGAGTTAGAAGAGTTCCAAGCAAGAGACGGTAGCTGACTCTACAACAGAAGCTGAGTACATAGCTGCTTCGGAAGCTGCTAAGGAGGCTGTTTGGATCAACAAATTTGTTTCTGAGCTGGGTGTCGTATCTAGTGCTTCTAGTCTAATGGACCTCTATTATGATAATAGTGGTGCTATCGCATAAGCCAAGGAGCATAGGTCACACCAGAATTTCGAACACAAACTTTGGCGATATCATTTGATCTGCGAGATAGTGGATTAGGGAGATGTAAAGATATGCAAAGTATAAACACTAGAAGTCCGAACGCAAACTTTGGTGATATCATCTGATCCATTGACAAAGCCCCTCCCGCAGTCCAAGCATGAGATGCACACTAGGTCTATGGGTATTAGATACCTAAATGATTGACTCTAGTGCAAGTGGGAGATTGTGAGCATTATGCCCTAGAATCAACAAGGAGATGTGTATGAGGCATACTATGTTTATAAAATACTGTACTGTTCCTTGAAATAGATTGTCATTATGAATCAGTAAATGTGTGATGTGTTCATGAGACTCATAATGTGACTATTTCTAAAGGATCCCTGATGGGTTTACGTTATATATGGAATAGATATGACTGAGATCAGCATGCGTTTTGATTGATGATTATGTCTCATGGATCATGGGTATGGAGATACCAACTCAATAGCATGGACGTATGTTGGAGAACATATATTGGATAGACCCGCTATGAGACAATGTTGATATTTGATATGTCATCAGTAGGTCTCAGTAGTATTTATGTAAAGTCCTTAGACCTAAGATCTCCATAGTTCTCAACATGCGTAGTCTCTTAATTTGGGACTACCAAACGCTATTGCATAACTAGGTAGTTATAAAAGTAGTCATTGGGTCTGCCATGAAACATATAGTAGGATGTGAGTGATGAAGATGTGATTTGCCCCTCGTTATGGGAGAGATATCTCTGGGCCCTCGATGTAATGGATTATGGAAGTGCATGGCCATGCCTACTTGATTAAAGAGTTAATCATAGTTTATAATCCAATACAGTGATCAAGAGAGGGATCGAGCTATTGATAGGATGGTACAAATCTCACCTTGTGCTCGATCAATATCGTGAGGCAAAGGGACATGTACATAAGATACATTACAAGGTTTAGCCGATATAATCTCTACATATACTTGGGTTAATATGCTTTGCTAGAGGCCGCTGTTTACGGAGTATGGAAAGGAGTCTCTAAACATTAACCATTCTATACATGAACCTATACAGTCACACACTTAACGGATTAGAACACTAGATTTGAATAGGATTCGAATTGGGCTCAGTTTGGATGGAGATCCAAATAATTTTGGATAGAGATTCAAATAGATCGGATAGGGATCCGAGTAGAGTCCTGGTTGGGCCCGGGAGGGCCCAAGCTAGGACATCTATATATATGAGGGCACGGGGAAGCTAAGTCTTCATGCTTCCGCTATTTGTATGGTTGATACGACTCTCATGCTAAGTTGCTAGCCTCCGAGAGCAAACCCTAGCTACCACCTCTTGATCCCACCACCTCATCGACCGCCCGGGTGCTAGTACACCACCGGTCGGCATTCCACATTTGGATGTGTGGATACCAGTAGAGACATTGCTCTA
>KE370924.1:24860-41371 GCA_000418225.1 Zizania latifolia
TTGGCTGGTATGACCAAATGCTCAAAGGCGACCGAGGTCAGAAAGGATGGGGCTCTGGCGCTTGGGCAGCGGTGACATATCTATGACTCGAATGAGTCTGAGGGGGAGGGGGATGCCATGATCTCTGCTACCATGATGGCCCCTCCTCCTCTCCTGACGAAAGGGACAAGGCACTGGCTCGTCAGCACCTTTCGCCTAGAGCCGAGGTGAGTTTTGCTCTCTATCGAGCTACGATCGCCTTATCACTTTTTGTCTTTGGGTCCACATTTGATTTTGTGACTTGCAGGTTGGCCGGAGCCATGCCTCCACTAGGGCTGTCTGTGGTGCTGCCTCCGCTAGTGCTGGCCATGGCAGACGAGACCTCGGGCCTTGCGGTGACCAAACCTCGGGCCTTGCGGTGACCAAGGGGGACGCTGCCGTCCTCCCTGCTAGGGACGCCACACTGTGGCATTGGCTTTGGCGCCGGCTGGTGGGGATGCTACGGTGGCAGAGGTCATGGTGTCTAGTGTGGAGTCTGCTGACCCCTCGGTAGTGGGAGTGGTTGCTACGGTGAAAGTCATCGACCCTTTGGCTGCGGGTGCGACTAGTGTGGACGCCATTACGACGCAAGTCATGGCATCCACAGAGGAGGTTGCGAATCCCTAGGGGGGCAGCCACAGTGGTCTCGCCATCCTCTTCGATGGTAGTGGATGGTTCCAGGCCTTCGGGAGGCCCGGGTGCCCTTCAGGTGTTGGCGGGAGCCCCCGAGCCAGCTCTTAGGACCTCGGCCGATGAGACCCTTACCCTGCTGACTGGGCTCGTTGAGGTAAGCTTTTGCCTATCACATTTTTGTCTTTCTTCTGCTTCTTCCTTTGCTAATCGTACTTTCCTTGGCTGCAGTTGCTCCGGATGCAGCTGGCGGTAGATGCCGCGGTGTGGACTGGGTGGCCGCCCTCAAGGCCGAGGTCGAGCTGCTCAAGAATGAGCGAGCTGACCTCAGGGTGAGGGTCGAGGAGCTGACACGAAGGGGCATCAAGGCTGAGACCATAGCGAACTCTGTGGCAGTGATGGCCGAGAATGCCACCAAGACGCCCGAGGAGGCCGGTCGTCGGGAGCTAGCTACCAAAGCCGCTGACGACGTAGCCAAGGCCACCGTAGAAATAGCGAAGGAGGCGGAGGTGTCCATCCAGTCTACCTTCGAGAGGGTCAAGGCAGTGGCGGTGGAAACTGCCACCGACTATATGAGTGAGTGTTTGTATTTGATTTCTCCTGATCGCTTGTTTAATCCTTCGATCCTGACTCCCATTGATTCTCTTCTGTAGGGAGGCATGATTGGGCCAACACCCAAATCGGCGAGCTAAAGGGGGAGGTGGGTTGGACCTGCTCGGTGATCGAGCGTCTTCACTTCCTGTCGGTCAAGGTCCTCCTACAAGATGGAGTATTCTAGGAGAAGCTTGAGGGCCTCGAGACCCAACTCCACCTCTTCATCGAGGATGTGGGGAGGAATGGGGCCGAGCAAGCCTTGGCTTACGTTCAGGCTCATTTCCCCGAGGCGGATCTTAGACGATTGGCACATGGGCTTCCCTTAGGGGTGTCCTCTGAAGACACTGTGACTTATCGGCTGGAGGTGGAGGATATCGCCGCCACCATTGCTGGGGATCTTGAGATGTTGGTGCCCCTTGAAGACCCGGAGGCTGCAGCGGTGCCCCTGGAAGAGTAGACCAATTTGTTATCTGCAAGAATTAGGAGTAGGTAGTTATTGTAGACCTTCTGTAATGAAACTTCGCTTTTTGTGAATGAATGTCCTTCATGATTTGCAAATTTTGGGTACCAGAGCCGCTAGTGTCTCAGGAGGAACATGGGCTAAACCATATAGTACTCAGTGCAGGGATCTCATACCACGTACACGCCTACTAACATCAGGTACCGTAAGCTCCTAAGGGCGTTTAGATTCTAGATTTTGTTAAGTCCTTCGCCTAGACAAAGTCAGGCTCCAAGCCCCCAGTATAGCTATATAGTCTTAGGCGTGGGGAACTGATGCCGCTTTTGCGCCAACCCAATGTTAGGCGTCATGGGTTCTCGAGACCCTCGAGGCTTTTTAGCGAAGTTGAGGCTGAGGCTTTGAGCCCTCGAGGGTCTTAGCAAGCTATCGAGTACCGAGAGGGGCGCTAACACTAGCTCTTTTTCGCCCACATGGTTGCTAGCACCAAACCCAGAGCTGTATCATAGGGGCACAACCAGTGAGCTAGGCATACAACATTCTGCATCAACTTAAGAGAGTTTGAGACTAGCGGGTCAGCGAAAAAATGCGTGATGCAAGTTTTTGCATGAAATGAAGCTTTAGTTTTATTCTATCTGAGGCAAAAGGTACATAGCAAGATATGGGAAAATTTGAGCCCATTGGGACTCGACGCCTCTGCCAGAGACTTGTTGTGATGCCGAACCATGACTTTGAAGATGGTCTACCCTGGAGTCGATCCTTGCTGGTCCTGCTGTCTTTGCGATCCCAGTCCGCTACTCAACCTATGCCGGGGCATTCTTATCGGTCTTGTTGCTCCATGCCCTCTTGCATGTCCATCATCGTCAGGATCATCATCTTGTCCTTCCTTCTTCAAGCGCTTGAATCGACGGGTGGCCCCCCGATGGTCCTAGCTATCCTTCTCGGAGTTCTTGTGCCGATGCCCCGCCGATCTAGTGCGATGAGAAGAGCCAGACCTAGGAGCCGAGGTGGCTTCATTGATTGTCTTGGCGTGCGTTTGAGTGAGTTGGCAGGTGAGGCAACCTCCTGCGTGCTCAGGGAAGTCATCACGAGCATGACGAGAGGGCTTCACTGACACAAGTCCTTGAGGCAGATCGAGAAGTGCTAGATCAGGTGACTGGCAACAAGTCTTGCAAGTTGATCCGTTACCATCTCTAAGACGGTATCAGTCAGGTGTTCTGTGACCCGATCTGCTTTCTGAGCAGTGAAGGGATCAGGGGCCTGATGCGGAGACCGTGTCGATGCTGGCGTTGAGTCAAAGGGCACCAGCATCCCGATTGAGTCAGTGATGAGCATGCTGTCACCGAAGAAAAATGTCATCCTCAGCTTAGCGGAGTGACGATGTGGTGATGCCATCAGATCCTGGTGAAAGTTGCCATGACCCACTACCTGGCATGCCAACTGTCAGTGAATCACCGAGCAGTCCATCAAAGGAGGTACCCGATGTGGTGATTAGATGCGTAAGGGAAGCACAACGCCTTCGAACCAAATGGTTAACTCTAGTAAACAAGAGTCAAGATTTATATTAGTTCAGGCCTCCTAAGGAATAATAGCCATATGTCTAGTATTTTGGTGTATTATATGATGTCTAAGCTTACAAAGCAACACACTTAAGCAATGAAGGCTTAAGGCATTGAAAGCAAGATGAATAAGATGTCTCTTGGTGGTGCCTCGCCCCCTTTATATACTAAAGGGGCGAGCCCGATGACCTAGGACTTTATCTCGAGTGGGCCTCTTTGATATGTAAGTTTACATACCAAACTCAGGTGCTTATTTCCTAATTATAAGGATTCTAGTACAAACATATCTCTTCATACCGGATCTAGGATTCGGTTCTCTAATAAGGACTTAACCTTCCTTATCAGGACCGAACCTCCTTCATGGGTCATACCGAACTTCAATGCTTGACTTGACCTACTGTCGGTCCGAGCTAATAAGCCCATCACGGGATACCCGAGGGTCATATCCCTGACATATATGAGAGACGATATGCTCGTGCAATGTGTGCTTTTTTAATCAACGTGCTAATCTATTAGCCACCACAAGAAAACTCTAGTCGCCATCATCTCTCTAGTAGATACCAGTAGAGGCATTGCTACACTGCTTCGTTCATCGGCATCGGTATCACTGTCAGTGTATTGCCGATCTGTCCACCCACGAGGGTACCCAAGGTAGTAAATAGGATGGTAGGAAAACATTGCACTCTTGAGTCCTATGATCAACTCTAATAAACAGAGCTAAGATCTATGAAGGTTCAGGCCTCCTAAAGGATAATAGCCCTACGTCCTGTGTGTTTGTCGATGTATGATTGTATGAGCATTACAAAGCCTAGAGCATAAAGCGTTAAGCGATGCATCTAGGGGGTGCCTCGACCCTTTATATAGTCAACAGGCAAGCCCAACAATCTTAGAACTATATCCCATGTCAATTCCCAAATATCTAGGATAGCACACCTAACTCATACCTATTTTCTAATTACAATGATCCTGGTACAAGTATATCTCCTTATATCAGATTATGGTATTTAGTTTCTAGATATGGCGCTGATATACCTTATTAGAATCAAATCCATCTTCATGGGCCACACCGGACTCCAGAGCTAGCTAAGCCCACTCTTGATCCAAGCTGATAAAGCCAATCGCACGGTACCCGACGGTCATATCCCCGACAACAGCCCATGAGCTCTTCATAGCTTGGCTTTAGTCTTTAGAAGGATCAAGCTAAGAGGAGCTCATCTTCACTTTGAACCGTTCATCTCCAAAGTTGTTGAACCTGATGAATTTGCAAAAAGCTTCATCTGCATTGTGTGAGGTGCACCGTACAGGTGCACCCACATGGTGTAGCCTTGAGCCTTGAGCCAAATAGAATATTTGGCTCTAGAGTCAAAAATATGTTGATCAAATCTTTGCAAAGTCATTTTGAGTTGAGATTAACTGAGACAAACCGAGCTAGACCTATGGTTAGGCGAGATCTTGAACATCTGATGATAATCTATAGTCAAGTGTAGCTGATGGTCAGGAAAAGGCTTGTTCTCAGGTGAGGCCAGATGTCGGTGGAAGCCGTTAGCTCGGGCTCTCGAGTGGTCAAACCTCCGAGCACGATTAAGCCCCCGAGACTTGTTGAGCCCCCGAGCACCGTGGAACCCAAATGTCACAGACTCCGCTGCTATCTCTAGGATCAAGGCAAAAACCTTCTTTTTGGTCTACTCCTAGCTCAATTAACGCGCCACGGGCAAGGGGACAAGCAGGCATCTTTATTCTGATTGGTCAAGTGGTAGTTGCCTTGTGCAGATATATAGGTGGAACCATTTGATTGACATGACTGGGGCACGCGTAGGAACCAAAGCGATGCTAGTTTGCAGGCGATCGTGACTGACATCACGGTGGAGGATCCGACGGCTATATAGGCCCGTTCGCCTTCGTCTTCATTTTCATGCCACCATTTCAAACTCCTGCCAAAAGCCTCTTCATCTCCTTTCATCTTCTGCCTTCTGCCTCCTACTGGCTCCCCGTCGCGTGGGTCACCACTGCAACTGCATCGTCTTCTACCGCAAGGGGTGGCGTCTGTTCTAGTTGAAGCCAATGGCCCTAGGAAGCCTAGTACGGTCGACGGAGTGGACCAAGTCAGTTACGACTCTGACTAAGCTAGCAGCGTTGGAGCGAGGGAAGTTTCTGCCAACCTAAGTGCTGTTGGGCTAGTGAGCAGCGGTGGGAGAGGAGTTCCCAATGCCGGAGACCGATGAGGTCGTGCTCTTCGAGCCCTTCGTCCTATGAGGGCTTAGCCTTCCTTTCCACCCTTTCTTCTGCGACGTCCTCCACCACTACCAGATCTCTCTCATCAACCTCACGAATACCTCCATTCTCCACATCGTCATCTTCGTCCATCCCTATGAGGCATACTTGGGAGTGGATCCTCACTGGAACCTCTTTCGGTACTTCTTTTGCCTTCATCGCTTGGGAGGATAGAAGGTGGTCGGTGGCATGGGGCTCTAGCTCTGTGATGGGAAAGTAGTAGAGTACATCGAGGACCTACTGACCACCGTGAACAAGGGCTAGCATGGCTAGTGGTTCTACACTACGAACTATTAGCTAGCCCTTCCTGAGAAGATCGACCAGGCACCTGGCTCCATCCGAGTGCTAGTCGGATGTGGGCCTAGATTCTGAGTAGGACTAGTTCCAATACTTGGCAGCGTGGGTGACAGAGCTCTACCACCAAGGCCTGACGGGAGTGGTCATCACGTCAAGCTTCTTGTCATGCCGGACGCTCCCACTGAAGCACCTGGTGAACCTAGTGTATGAGTTGCTAGAGCCCTAGGACCCAAGCAGCCAGTCGGGGGACTGGATGCTAAAGGAGGAGATTGTCAAGGTTCTCAACCAGTTCTATAATGAGCGTTGACACCAGAAATTGGGCCGATAGGGCATAAGAGCCTGTTGCCGTCGGATTCACTTGCTGGGCCGATGGGCCGCCAAAAGTGACTTAGCGAGCAAGGTTAACATCTACGCGATGTGGGCCCGAGCTTGAATAGGTCTATAAATATCTCTACCCAAGGTCAGTGTAAACACATTCAGTCAATTATACCAAACAACTCTCAGCGCATCACCACCTTAGGTATGTAGCATTAGGGCGATTCCCTGAATGGGATTAGGCTACATCGGTTCGGTCTAATCTCTGATCATGCCAGGGATAGCCTTATTGGTAAACTCAGTTGATTTAATTATGGCTTTCTTGGCTGAGTCTGATAGTATGATTAGATCAATTGGTTTGCTAGTTATCGGTAAGATGCATTGGTTTTCATTCGTAAGTTATGCCTTATGGCTTGGATCAATGTGTTTCATCAATCACATCGGCTTTGTGGGCGATGTTAAATAGGAACATGTGATGATCATAAGTGTAATGATGTCTCGGTTAGGTTTGATCCATTATACTTGCATGGCGCATGTGAGATGGTTTGATGTAGCTCTCAAACCGACTGTATATCAGAGTTTTAGCTGATAGGTTACCTGTTACTAGATCAATCTAGCTTATTTCCAATTAATTGCATTTAGCGCTATGTTCTTACGCTGCATCGGATAAGTTCAAACCATAGAGATTGATGTGTCGAATGCATTGTTTAAGCCGATTCGTATATACTTTGCTGATAAAGTCCCGATGAACTTTGATGTAGTAACCAACATGTTCAGTATCTAATGTTTTCGTATGATGCATCATGGCTATTCCATGTGCTATCAGAGCTGATGACGATTGGCCATCATCCGATAGCGTTAGAACAACTCATGTTTTCTTTCTTGTCAATTACAGGTCAAATTGACCGGTATGCTCTAAACACCTCCAGGTTTTTAAGACTTACACTGGAGCTAAGTAGACTCACTATAGAGGTCCACTGGACTGGCGCACTAGGGACAACACCTAGCTCAGAAACAAACTTTCTGATCCACACAACCTCCTTTACAGCTTTAGAAGCTACAATGTACTCGGCAACCGTTTCTTGCTTGAAACTTTTCTAACTCACTGCGCCTCCATTAAGGCAAAACACAAATCCAGATTGTAATCTTGAATCATCCTTGTCGGTTCGAAAGCTAGCGTTGGTATAACCATTTACAACGAGCTCCTCTACATCTTCGTAGACTAGGAACATATCCTTAGTTCTTCTCAAGTACTTAAGGATACTCTTTACCATCACCAGTGATATTCACCCGGGTTTGATTGGTATCTGCTCTTAACACTTAGAGCATAAGAAACATCTGGGCATGTACAAAGCATGGCATACGGTTCTCAAACATGTCTTTGAGTCCCACGATCATATCGTAGGCATCCCTGTTCTCATATTGCTTCTGAAGCTAAGAGGACATACAGGCAAGCATGACACAGCTAACATCAATTGAATCGTTGGCGTGCTTCTCATAAGCCCTCCGATCCGCGGTAGATGCATTATCAGCTAGTTCATCAGGATGGGGCTCCTCTAGAACATATTCTTTTTTCTCTTGTTTGAGAACAATTCCCAAGTATCTATGCAAATCAATAAAATTTGTTCCAGAAAGCTTTTCATTTTAAAGAATTGATAGCAAATTAAAACTGAAAGTGTTACTAGCAGTAAGTGCCATGATTTACAATAAAAATGCAAGTTTCAGCACTATGCTATGTGAATCTTCTATCAAATAAAAGATGCTCCACTACATGATATACCATCGTTTTCCCTCTTACGACATATAGTGGGACAAGATCCATATTCAACTAACTTCTAGTGAGCTTTGGCATCACTGCTAGAAAATTAGTGACATAGGTAAGCAACCCTTTGCTAATCACATCTCTATATGACTCTTGTTCGTTGGGGTGACATCCAATGCCTTGACGCCCAACTCCATGCCCCAAAGCCCAAAACCGTTCTGATAGCTTTGTTAAGCAAACCAATACTATGCTTGTAGATGTCTAACATCTATCCTAACTAGTTAAGATAAAAGATGGCACCCTGTTTTGGCAGACCTACCATGCAATGATCAAAAAACTTTGTAGGTGCAGCTATTGGAAAGGGCATCAAAGACTCTTAATTTTTCTGAGGGAAACTATGATAACATGGTAACGATGCCTACCGCACACATAATATAAAAGAATAGTATGATAGGAACATAAGTAAACATCATAGACAATCATATTAACTACGACATAGCATAGCCCTTCTCACATGGTGATCTCCATCTCCATGATTCCTGTCCTTTGGGTCATCACGCTTCAGGCCTCCATGAACTTGTATCAGTCTATTACATCTAATAACACTATGCAAATTATATGAGAAGAAGCATGACATGTCAACACGCAGGTCGTACAACAATATAATAGCCTTGGGCTACAATTAACCATGACACACAGGCCATGAAAATTACATGAATGCATCATATACATCACAAGGCCATACCAGTCATAACATTCTCTGCAAAAACGAGTTAAGCATAGAATCTATGCGTGACTAAAAAGTGGATCCGGAACTTCCGGCTCAAGGCCTAGAACTTCCGGTCGAAGCCCGAAACTTCTAGCTCAAGGCCCGAAACTTCCAAAATCACCATTCTGTATAGAATTTATTTTGGCCCGAAACTTTCAGGTCAAACCCGGAACTTCTGAAAATAACCTTCTGTACGAAAATTATTTTGGCCCGGAACTTCCGGGTCAAACCCGGAACTTCCAAAAATCCGACGCAAGAACGATAGATCTAATCTATTTCCACCACATATCACCTATATGTGCATGATTCAGATCGGGCACTATGCATGTAGGCTCTGATACCACTGTTAGAGAATGGAGAGGCTATGCTAACACAAAACAAAACTTTTTCTATCCCGTTCATTCCAGGAACCATGCGAGTAATGGGATCATAGATCGTTACCGCTAGTCGCGAGACAAGCTAGGGCAGTGGAAGAAGAGTTGGGGAAGCGCGTCCTCAATCAACTCCACCCAGCTCCATCCGATCCTCGGCGGTGAAGATGATGCAGCCTTAAGATCCTCACGTCGAGATGATCAGCACTGCAATTATAGCGGTGCCTCTACGGTATCCACACATATAGGGACAGGATCACCTCACGCCGGTATGCTAGTACCGCGTGCGAGGTTAGGGGAGATGCGGCCACAACAGGTGCGGCTAGGAGAAGGTGGTGGCTAGGGTTAGGGTAGGGGCAAAAGCAATAGCAGCCTTTTCGTCCTAGCCCCTCCTCTCCTTATATAGTGCTCTCTCATGAGCCTTTAATCAGTATTAAAGCCCAACAGATCTAATATGTTCATCTGGCCCAGAAGTTCTGGTCCAGGCCAGGAACTTCCAAAAATAACCTTCTGTATGAATTTATTTCTACCTGGAACTTCTAGTTCGTCCAAAATTCACCTTTTAGGCAGGCCCAGAACTTCCGGTTCCTCTAGAAACCGAAACTGGTGCTGGCCCAAAACTTTCGATTGCTCTAGAACCCAGAACTTCTGGCCTCAAGCCAGAACTTCCGGTTCCCCCAGAATTCTCTTGGGCATATTTCCATCAGATTCAGCATTATCCGACGCAACAAGAAGACGATTTTGCTTTCAAGATTGTGGAAGTAATGAGAGATCAGTTTGGACCATGCCCCAAAGAGCAAAGCATTATGTATCAGCACCTATATCCAGATTGGTTTGATAGAGTGCCGTTACCAAATAGGTATAGAGTCCCTAATTTTTTGAAATTTTCTAGTCAAGATAATACTTCTACAGTCGAGCACATCAGTTAATTCCTTGAGCAATGTGGCAAAGCATCGACCAAAGAAGCTTTGTGCATGAGGTTTTTTCTGTTATCTTTATCAGGATCAGCTTTCACCTGGTTCTCATCACTCACTCTAAATTCGATCAAAGGATGGGACGATTTGGAGAAATAGTTTCATAAGTATTTCTTTGCTGGTATTCAAGAAATGAAATTAACAGACCTAATAGCTGTAAAGCAGCGTTTGGATGAATCGGTTCCTGAGTTCATCCAACGATTCTGTGATGTAAGGAACTGATGCTATAGCCTTAATTTAACCGACGCTCAGTTAGCCGAATTAGCTTTTCAGGGCTTACTGACGCCGATTAGAAAAAGGTTCTCTTCTCAGGAGTTCAATAGTTTGGCACATCTTGTGCAAAGGATCTCGGTCCATGAAAGCCAATTTCAAGAAGCACGAAAAGAGAAATTGCAGAAGCGAGTAGCATAGGTACAGTTTTATTCATCAGAATCAGAACAAGAAGATTCTAATGGTGAAATCGGCTTCGTAGAATGGGCCAAATTGAAGAAGATAGTAACTTGTCCCTTGGTAAAAACTATCGAGAATGAACAAATTATGAATTTGATATCAACAAGGCAAATAAAATATTTGATATATTATTGAAGGAAAAGCAGATTCAACTCCCGCCAAATCATATTATTCCATCGGTAGAAAATTTGAAGAAAAGGAAATATTGTAAATGGCATAATACTAGTTCTCATAATACAAATGAGTGTAAAGTGTTTCGCCAGCAGATTCAATCGACTGTTGAGGAAGGAAGAATAAAATTTGTTGACTCAAAAAACCAATGAAAATAGATGGCAATCCTTTCTCGGTGAATATGGTGCTTGTCAGCTCTTCACGCTTTCATAGAGAGGAGAGCTGAACTCTAAGGCATCATCATGATAGAGTTCATCGGCGACAGGAGCAAGTGCTGCTTGCTATACCATATTGGCACAATGACAAAATAGATCCGCATTGGGATTGTGCCTTCTTTTGTTTTTGTTCGGAACACAACATGAGACTTCCATCCATTGAGAATTGCCCAGAATGTGGTGACAATCTTTACTCAGTTGGGAAAAGGATGTTTGACCAACATCATTGGGATTAGACTCCCATCCGTGATTTATTAGAGTCACCAGAGGAAGAGTTCGAAGGAAATTATGGCCATCAATAAGTGTAATAAAGATAGATGGTAAGGAGACAAGAGATTAATCCAAAGGCCTCAATGGTTCCCCCGAGGACTAATAAGGAGGCAAAAGAGGAGGCTTCAGAGATAGAGGCATCAAGAACAGTTGATTGAGGAATATGAGGAATATCGACAGATCAAGCACCAACCTGGAAAGGAATGGCAACCCAAGAAAAAGGCCGATGAGTCAGAGCAATCGGTGCCATTCAACATGGTCTTCATTCTACCTGTAGAATACATGTCCCAATTATCAGATGATGAAGATGATATCGAATCAGTAGCTCAGCTATTACTACAACCCCAATCAGTGGTTTTTAAGAATCCGAAAGAAGACGAGCATCAGCATTTATGACTCTTATATATCAAAGGGCATGTTGATGGTAAGCCGATGGCTAAAATGCTGGTTGACGGTGGAGTTGCTGTCAATTTAATGCCATAGTCCACATTTCGCAAACTAGACAAGACAAATGAAGATTTGTTAAAAACCTATATGGTCTTGCGGGATTTTGGTGGCAATTCTTCAGACACCAAAGGGGCCTTGAATGTCGAGCTCATAGTAGGAAGCAAAATGCTACCAATCACATTCTTCGTGATCGATGGAAAGGGTTCATATATCCTTTTACTTGGAAGGGATTGGATTCATGTTAACTGTTGTATCCCTTCAAGTTGAAGTCATTCGAGCCGATAGATCGGTTTTAGTTTCAATAGCCGATTCACCCAATTTTGAAAAGATGGATTGTCTTTTCGGACGCATTTCAAAAGGGGATTTTTTAAAGGTATCGGATCTTGGTCTCTAGCCGATAAACAAGATCAAGTCAGATTAGGATCCTTAGCCCAAGAAATAGATGATGAAGAATGGAAGCTAGGCAAAAGTTTTACATCGGCCGATGAGTTTGAGGAAGTGCATATTGGACCAGGAGACAAGCCAAGGCTGACGTATATTAGTGATGGAAATATGCCCAAGAGAATTCTGGGGGAACCAGAAGTTCTGGCTTGAGGCCGGAAGTTCTGGGTTCTAGAGCAACCAGAAGTTTCGGTTGGACTGGAAGTTCCGGGCCTGCCTGAAAGGTGAATTCTGGACGAACTGGAAGTTCCGGGTGGAACCAGAACTTTCGGATAGAAATAATTTCATACATAATGTTATTTTCGGAAGTTCCGAGCCTAGACCAGAACTTTCGGGCTAGATAAATAGATTAGATCTGTTGGGCTTTAATACTGATTAAAGGCCCATGAGAGGGCACTATATAAGGAGAGGAGGGGCTAGGACGAAAAGCCTATTGGCTACTATTACTTTCGCCCCTACCCTAACCCTAGCCGCCACCTCTCCCCTGGCCTCACCTACTGTGGCCTCATCTCACCTAACCTCACGAGCAGTACTAGCATACCGGTGTGTGGTGATCCTGTCCCTGTATGTGTGGATACCATAGAGGCGCCGCTGCAATTGCAGTGCTGATCATCTCGACGTAAGGATCGCAAGGCTACATCATTTTCATCACCGAGGATCGAACGGAGCTGGGCGGAGTTGATCGAGGACGCGCTTCCCCAACTCTTCTTCTGCTGCTCTAGCATGTCTTGTGACTAGAGGTAACGATCCATGATCCCATTACTCGCATGGTTCCTAGGTTGAACGGGGTAGAAAAATTTTGAATTTACTGCTAGCGTAGCCTCCCCATTCCCCAATAGTGGTATTAGAGCCTACTTGCATTGTGTTCGATCTGGATCATACACATATTAGATCTATTGTTCTTGTGTCTGATTTTCGGAAGTTCTGGGCTGCAGCCAGAACTTCTGGGCTGAAATAATCCCGGTACAGAATGTCATTTTTGGAAGTTCTGGTTGGACCGAAAGTTCTGGGTTCGGAAGTTCTGGTTAGACTGGAAGTTCCGAGCAGAAATAAATTCTGTTTAGAAGGTTATTTTCGGAAGTTTTGGGCCTTGAGCCGAAAGTTCTGGGCTAAAATAAATTCGACACAGAAGGGTGATTCTAAAAGTTCTGGGCTTTGAGCCAGAAGTTCCGGGTCTGCTTTTCAGTCATGCATAGATTCTACGCTTAACTTATTTTTGCAGAGAATGTTGAGACCGGTATGGCCTTGTGATGTATATGATGCATGTATATAATTTTAATGGCCCGCGTGTCATGGTTAATTGCAGCCCAAGGCTGTTCTATTGTTGTATGACCTGTGTGTCGACATGTGATGCTTCTCCTCATGTAATTCGTATAGTGCTATTAGATGCAATAAACTGATACAAGATCATGGAGGCCTGAAGCGTGATGACCCGAAGGATAGGAACCATGGAGATGGAGATCACCATGTGAGAAGGGCCCCTCGAGATAGATAGAATTTACCCCTCCTAAATAACGGGAGAGCCGTCTCTGGGCCCCTCGAGATAGTTGGATTGGGAAAGTGTATGGCCATGCCACTATGATTAAAGAGTTAATCATGATTAATCCACTACTTGATCGAGTGAAGTGTCGAGCTATCACAAGGGTGGCACGAATCTCACCTTAAGGTTAACTGATGTCGTGTGGTAAAGGGATTGGTGCGTGAGTATATCAAGGTTCAGTTGATAAGATTTTTTGTATGCATTTGGGGGTCAGTATGTGCTGCTAGGTACTGCTATTGACCAGCGATCTGGAAAAGGTTTCTAGGTAGCAGCCGTTTACATATGAACCTATCAGGTCACACGCTTAAGGGGATGGGATTTAATGCTTGCAAGAATTGACTCTTGTGCAAGTGGGAGATTGATGGAAATATGCCCAAGAGAATTCTGGGGGAACCAGAAGTTCTGGCTTGAGGCCGGAAGTTCCAGGTTCTGGAGCAACATGAAGTTCCGGTTGGACCGAAAGTTCTGGGCCTGCCTGAAAGGTGAATTCTGGACGAACCGGATGTTCTGGATGGAACCAGAACTTCCGGATAGAAATAAGTTCGTATAGAAGGTTATTTTTGAAAGTTCTGGGTCTGGACCAGAACTTCTGGGCCAGACGAACAGATTAGATCTATTGGGCTTTAATACTGATTAAAAGCCCATGAGAGAGCACTATTTAAGGAGAGGAGGGCTAGGACGAAAAGACTGTTGGCTGCTATTGCTTTCGCCCCTACCCTAACCCTAGCCGCTACTTCTCTCCTGGCCTCACCTGCTATGGCCGCATCTCCCCTAACCTCGCGAGCGATACTAGCATACCGGCGTGAGGTGATCCCATCCCTGTACGTGTGGATACCATCGAGGCATCGCTGTAATTGCGGTGCTGATCATCTCGACGTGAGGATCGCAAGGCGGCATCATCTTCATCACCGTGGATCTAACGGAGCTAGGCAGAGTTGATTGAGGATGTACTTCCCTAGCTCTTCTTTCGCTGCTCTAGAATATCTTGTGACTAGAGGTAACGATCCTTGATCCTATTACTCGCATGGTTCTTGGGTTGAACCGGGTAGAAAAATTTTGAATTTACTGCTAGCGTAGCCTCCCCATTCCCCAACAATTAGTGCAAGATTACCCCCTTCTATAACGGTTAAATTAATCGCTCTATTAAAAGATTATTGGGATTGTTTTGTGTGGGAATATCACAAAATGCCAGGGCTCAGCCGATCTATTGTGGAACATCAGCTGCCTATTAAATGAGGGTTTCAACTAGTTAAGCAAAGTTAGAGGAGGTTTAAACCGAAGATCTACCCCGATATAAAGGCCGAAATTACAAGGCTTTATGATGCTAATTTCATAAGGCCTTGCCATTGTGCTGAATGTGTATCAAATATAGTCCCAGTGTGAAAGAAAAATGGTCAGTTGAGAATATGCGTCGACTTTAGGACTTAAATAAGGCTACTCCTAAAGATGAATATGCAATGGCGATTGCTAACTTGTTGGTTGATGCGGCATTAGGGCAATGCCGGATATAACCAAATATTCATGGCAGAACAAGATATCCCCAAAACCACATTCCGATGCCCTAGTGCTATAGTCCTATTTGAATGGATAGTCATGACTTTCGGGTTAAGAAACGCCAGAGCAACATACTAGAGAGAAATTAATTACATATTTCACAACCTCATCAGCTCGTTAGTGGAGATTTATAATGATCATGTGGTTGTAAAATCATAAGATGATAAAGGACGTTTAGCCGATTTAAAGAGAGTATTAGAAAGAGCGAAGAAATATGGGCTCCACATGAACCCAAAGAAGTGTGCTTTTAGGGTATCAGCATGGAAATTTTTAGGATTTATGGTTCATGAAAGAGGTATCGAGAAAAGTCAAAATATTATACAAGCTATCAAGAAGACGGTACCGCTAGAAAATAAGACCGATCTCTAATCCCTAATCGGCAAAATTATTTTTGTTCGGTAATTGATATCGAATCTATCTGGGCGTTTAGAGCCATTCACGCCCTTGTTAAGGTTAAATGAGGATCAGGAATTTATTTGGACCGAAAAGTATCAAAAGGCATTTAATGAGATCAAAGACTACTTGAGTTCTCCGCTAGTCTTGATACCACCACAGTAAAGTAAACCATTCAAGTTACATTTATCGGCCGACGATGTGAGTATTGGGCCATTTTTGATTCAAGAAGTGGATGGTAAGGAACGCGTCGTGTTTTATCTTAGCCGACGCCTGTTGGACGCTGAAATAAGATACCCTGTGGTCGAAAAATTATGTCTATGCCTTTATTTTTCATGCACTAAGTTAAGGCATTACATATTGTCGGTGCAAATGCTTAGACTACAGGAGGGGCTTTGTCAACTGATCTACAACATTCAGATCGATCGGTTTGCACTCTGCATATCTTTACATCTTCCCTATCCACTATCTCGCGGATCAGATGATATCACCGAAGTATGTGTTTGGACTTCTGTTGTGACCGAGGCTCTTTGGCTTGTGTAATAGCACCACTATTATAACAAGGAAAAAGTCTAGTTTACCCCCTCAAGTATATAGCTATAGATGATTATTTCTCTGAACTATAAAACTATGCTCTTAACCCCCCGAACTGTTCTATACCGGACAAATAACCCCTCGGGGTGGTTTGATACGGTGGTTTTGCTGTTGTGTCTGTCCACGTAGCAGGAGACGCTGACGTGGCAAGGAACGTTGGCAAGAAACATCTACGTGGCTGTGGGACCCACTTGACAGTAGCCTTTCATCTTATTCCTCCGTTCTCCTCTTCTCCCTCTCTCTCCTGCGCCAAGTAACCAGAAGACCACAGGCCTACACCCCCACCGCTCGACTGCGCGCCCTCTCGGCTGCCTCCCAGCCGCCTCTAGCCCGTCGCCCGCATGCTTTCAATCGGATTTAGGGGAGAGGGCGGCACTACGTGGGGGCGTGGGGGCACCAGGGCACGGGTGAGCTGGGGC
>KE370924.1:74871-99957 GCA_000418225.1 Zizania latifolia
ATGCCGAGGAGTTTGAATGCGTAGCCTGTAAGAGGTACCCCCGACCGCTTTATATATTGCAGGGGTCGAGGGATTACCGTTTAGGCTTTAATTGCCCTATTAAGTCCCTTTACAACAGATAAATCACAGCATTATTCGCTATCTTAATTTGTCTTCAAGACTGGCGGTTACGTCTTGGAGGTTACTGTCATTGATGGTGCAGACCGACTGTTGATCTGACATCCTGAGTGCCTGCGGTCGGGGTGTCCCCCTGAGTTCTAGACTCGAGACCCCTCTATACTGCTGACTGCTCCACTGCTGTATGCCGGTTCGAGCCCTTCTAGGTCATCTTTGATGTCCTATCTTCCGATCCCTTATTGCATCTAGTCACCTTAAAGGCTCTCGAGAAGTACCCCGGGGCCATCACCCCGATAGTATTTCTTTTGAATTGGTCAAAGTGAAAGCCAATATTATAAATCATTGAAATTATTCAATTTTAGTGCTGATTTGAACTTGAGAATTATGGCTTAGTTTCATGAGGCTTTTAGGTTTAATTGTGAGCTGGTTGATCTATCTATTTCATTAATGTTGCAAACCTTGTTACATGGATTGCTTCTGATACACTTCAAAGCTCTCAAATCAACAAATCAAAAAAAAGTGTTCTCATGATAATTTCTCTCTTTTGCTTTACTTGATGAAATCATTGTCAAAGGGGGAGAAGTTGATTTTTAATGAAATCATTATCTTTTGAAATAAATTTTATAGTTAGTTTTTGTCAGGGATGTGACCCCTGGGTAACCCATGATTGGGTATATTAGTCTGGACCAAGGGCAAGCCAAGTCTAGCATCGCTGTCCGGTATGGCCCATAAAGACGGATCTAGCTCCGATAAGGAAGGTTAATTCCTTATCGGGTGATTGGACTCCAAATACGGCATGAAGACATATGTTTGTACTAGAATCCTTATAATTAGGGATTTATCACTCGAGTTTGGTTGGCAATCCTAGATCTACTCAGGATAAAGTCCTGAGTTGTTGGGCTCGCCTCTTGAGTATATAAAGGAGGAGAGACACCCCCTAGAGGATAAGCTTTTTAGCATATTTTTCTTGCTTTCGACGCCTTGAGCCTCCATAGCTCGATTGCGTCGTATTATAAGTTCCACCATCATATTAAACACCAAAACACTAGACGTATGGTTAATATCCTCCGAAAGACTCGAACCAGTATAAACCTTGGCTCTTGTGTTCTTGAATCGACTATCGGGTTTGAAGGTGCTACGCTTGATGGTAATATGCCCTAGAGACAAGTTCTGGAGGAATCGAAAGTTCTGGTTGGACCAGAACTTTCGGGCACGCCCTAGTGGCGAGTTCTGGAAGAACCAGAACTTCCGGTTGGATCAGAACTTTTAGGCCTGCTCTAGAGGCGAATTCTGGACGAATCGAAAGTTCCGGTTGGACCGAAAGTTCTGGGCCAAAATAAATTCGATATAGAATGTTATTTTCATATTAGATCTGGTAGGCTTTAATGTTGATTAAAGGCCCATCGATGGGCTCTATATAAGGAGAGGAGAGGCTAGGGCGAAAAAGGCTATTGGACCTTCCCTAACCCTAGCCGCCACCTCACCCCTGGCCACACCAGCTGTGGCCGCATCTCCCTTAATCTCGTGTGTGGTACTAGCATATCGGCGTAAGGTGATCCCGTCCCTATATGTTTGGATACCGTAGAGGCGCCGCTGCAATTACGGCACTTATCATCTCGACATGAGGATCTGAAGGCTGCATCGTCATCGCCGCCATCGATTGGACGAAGCTGGGAAGAGTCGATCGAGGACATGCTTCCCCAACTCTTCTTCCACTACCCTAGCGCGTTTCGCGACTAGAGGTAACAATCCATGATCCCATTACTCGCATGGTTCCTGGGTTGAACAGGGTAGAAAACGTTGTCTTATGCTAGCGTAGCCTATCCATTCCCCAACAGTGGTATCAGAGCCTACATGCATAGTGTTCGATCTGGATCATACACATATAGGTGATATGTGGTGGAAATAGATTAGATCTATTGTTCTTGCATCTGATTTTTGGAAGTTCCGGGCTCCAGCCGGAACTTCTGGGCTGAAATAATTTTCATACAGAAGGTTATTTTCGAAAGTTCCGGGTTTGACCCGGATGTTCCGAGACAAAATAAATTCGATACAGAAGGTTGATTTCGGAAGTTTCAGGCTTCGGCCAAAAGTTCCGGGCCTTGAGCCAGAAGTTCTGGATCCACTTTTCAGTCACGTATAGATTTGACGCCTAACTCGTTTTTGTAGAGATTGTTGTGACTGGTATGGCCTTGTGCAGCATGTGATGCATGTATGTAATTTTCATGGCCTACGTGTCATGGTTAATTGCAGCCTAAGGCTGTTCTATTGTTGTACGACCTGCGTGTCAACTTGTGATGCTTCTTCTCATATAATTTGTATAGTGCTATTAGATGTAATAGACTGATACAAGATCATGGGGGCTTGAAGCGTGATGACCCGAAGGACAGGAACCATGGAGATGGAGATCACCATGTGAGAAGAGCCATACTATATCACAGTTAATATGATTGCTTGTGATGTTTACCTATGTTCCTGTCATATTATTCTTTTATGTTTTGTATGCGGTAGGCATCGTTACCACGTTAGAATAGTTTCCCTTAGAAAATTAAGAGTCTTTGATGCCCTTTCCAATAGCGGCACCTTTGAAGGTTTTTGATCATTGCATGGTAGGTCTGCCAAAGCAGGATGCTATCTTTTACTTAACCAGTTAGGGTGGATATCGGACATCCACAAGCATAGTATTGGTTTGCTTAACAAAGCTATCAAAACGGTTTTGGGCTTTGGGGCATGGAGTTGGGCGTCAAGGCATTGGATGCCACCCCAACGAACAAGAGTCACATAGAGATGTGATTAGCAAAGGGTTGCTTACCTATGTCACTAATTTTCTAGCAGTGATGCCAAAGCTCACTAGAAGTTAGTTGAACATGGATCTTATCCCACTACATGTCGTAAGAGGAAAAACGATTGTATATCATGTAGTGGAGCATCTTTTATTTGATAGAAGATTCACATAGCATAGTGCTGAAACTTGTATTTTTGTTGTAGATCATGTCACCTACTGCTAGTAACACTTCCAGTTTTAAATTGCGATCAATTCTTGAAAAGGAAAAGCTTTCTGGAACAAATTTATTGATTGGCATAGAAACTTCATAATTGTTCTCAAACAAGAGAAAATGGAATATGTTCTAGATGAGCCCGATCCTGATGAACCACCTGATTATGCGTCTGGTATGGATCGGAGGGCTTATGAGAAGCACGGCAATGATGTTAGATGTCTCATGCTTACTTGTATGTCCTCTGAGCTTTAGAAGCAATATGAGAACAGGGATGCCTACAATATGATCGTGGGACTCAAAGGCATGTTTGAGAACCAAGCTCGGGCCAAGAGGTACAACACCTCAAAGTCATTGTTTATGTGCAGGTTGGCAGAAGGCAGTTCAGTCACTCCCCATATGGTCAAGATGATTGTTTACATTGAGAGCCTGGAAAAACTTGATTGTCCACTTGGCCAAGAGTTGGCTACGGATGCGATTCTCCAGTCACTCCCTGCGAGCTTCGAGCCGTTCATCTTCAACTTTCATATGAACAGCATGGTGAAAAGAATGGCTAAATTGCACAGGATGCTAAAGACTGCTAAGGAAAGCATTAAAAAAACTCTAGTCATGTGATGATGGTTCAGAAAGATAGCAAGAAGAGAAAATGCAGGGGCAAAGCTAAAGCTTTAGATGAGATCTCAAGCTCTAAGCCTAAACCTGTTGGAAAGTCCAAGGTTGGCCCTGCTACTTCTGACACTTGGCACCACTGCCATAAGATTGGTCATTGGTGGCTGAATTGCAAGTTGTACTTAGAAGAACTCAAGAAAAGAAAGGGAAGTAAGACTTCCACTTCAGGGACTGAAAAGGACTAGGAAGTGTGCAAGAGACGAGTTGGATGTCCGTGTCGACAATGGTGCAAAAGTTATTGCATTGGCCGTCGGCATTTATTCCTTATCATTACCCTCAGGATTAGTTTTAGAATTGAATAATTTTTATTTCATTCCTACCTTGCACAGAAACATTATCTCTTCTTCATGCTTGGAGGAAGATGGTTATGAATTCATAATAAAGAACAAGTGTTGTTCGATAATTTTAAATGGTATGCTATATGGTACTTGTCCATTGTTGAATGGATTATATATTCTGAATCTTGAGGATATAAATGTTTATAACATTAATACGAAGAAGCCATGGCTTAATGATTTGAATCTCACTTTTGCTTGGTATTATCGTTTAGGTCATATAAATGAGAAGCACATGCAGAAGCTCCATAAAGATGGTCTTCTAGAGTCTTTTGATTTTGAATCATTTGACACATGCGAGTCCTGTTTACATGGAAAAATGACTAAGACGCCCTTCATTCGTCAAAGTGAGAGGGCAAATGAATTATTGGCCCTTGCACATACAGATGTATGTGGACCAATGAGTTCTACAGTCAGAGGTGGTTTTCAGTACTTCATTACTTTTACCGACAACTTTAGTAAATTTGGTTATATCTACTTAATGAGGCATAAGTCGGAATCCTTTGAAAAGTTCAAAGAGTTCCAGAATGAGATACAAAATCATATAGGAAAGACAATTAAATTTCTGCGATCAGATCATGGAGGTGAATATTTGAGCCATGAGTTTATTGATCATCTAAAGCAATGTGGAATTGTTACACAGCTAACTCCACCGAGTACTCCTCAATGGAAGGGGTGTCCGAGCAGAGGAACCGAACTTTGTTAGACATGGTCCGGTCGATGATAAGTCAACTGATCTTTCATTGTCCTTCTGGCTTTTCATAATGCTAAAGTCTATCCAGATCATCCTAGCAATTGCCGCATATTATGAATATGAGATATGGCAAATGGATGTCAAAATGGCTTTTCATAATGGAAACCTAAGCGAGGATGTGTACATGACACAGCCTGAAGGTTTTGTCGATCCAAAAAATGCTGGAAAAATTTGCAAGCTTCAAAAGTCCATTTATGGGCTGAAGCAAGCTTCTCGGAGTTGAAATCTTCGTTTTGATGAAGTGATCAAAGGGTTTAGTTTCATCAAGATTGAAGAAGAGCCTTGTATTTATAAAAAGCCTAGTGGGAGTGCTGAAACTTGCATTTTGTTGTAGATAATGGCACCTACTACTAGTAACACTTCCAGTTTTAATTTGCGATCAATTCTTGAAAAGAAAAAGCTTTCTGGAACAAACTTTATTGATTGGCATAGAAACTTGAGAATTGTTCTCAAACAAGAGAAAAAGGAATATGTTCTAGAGGAGCCCCATCCTGATAAATCAGCTGATAATGCATCTGCCGTGGATCAGAGGGCTTATGAGAAGTACGCCAATGATTCAATTGATGTTAGCTATCTCATGCTTGCATGCATGTTCTCTGAGCTTTAGAAGCAATATGAGAAGAGGGATGCCTACGATATGATCGTGGGACTCAAAGGCATGTTTGAGAACCAAGCACGGGGCGAGAGGTACAACACCTCAAAGTCTTTATTTGCATCCAGGTTAGCAGAAGGCAGTCCAGTCAGTCCTCATGTGATCAAGATGATTGGTTACATTGAGAGCTTGGAAAAACTTGGTTTTCCCTTTGGCCAAGAGTTGGCTACGAATATGATTCTCTAGTCTCTCCCTGCGAGCGTCGAGCCGTTCATCTTGAACTTTCATATGAATAGCATGGTGAAAAGCATGGTTGAATTGCATGGGGTGCTAAAGACTGCTGCGAAAAGCATTAAGAAAAGCTCTAGTCATGTGATGATGGTTCAGAAGGATGGCAAGAAGAGAAAACGCAAGGGCAAGGATAAAGTTTCAGATGAGATCTTGAGCTCTAAGCCCAAACCTGTTGAAAAGTCCAAGGTTGGCCCTGCCACTTCTGACACTTGTCACCACTACCATAAGATTGGTCATTGGCGGAGGAACTGCAAGTTGTACTTGGAAGAACTCAAGAAGAAGGGAAGTAAGACTTCTACTTCAGGTATAAATGTTATTGAAATTAATCTTGCGACTCGTCCTAGTGATTCATGGGTATTTGATACTGGATCAATAATTCATAGTTGCAAATCGTTGCAAGGACTGAATAGGACAAGGAAGTGTGCAAGAGGCGAATTGGATGTGCATGTCAGCAATGGTGCAAGAGTTGCTGCGTTGGCCGTCGGCGTTTATTCTTTGTCGTTACCCTCAGGATTAGTTTTGGAATTGAATAATTGTTATTACATTCCTACCTTGGGCAGAAACATTATCTCTTTTTCATGTTTGGAGGAAGATGGTTATGAGTTGGTAATAAAGAACAAGTGTTGTGTGATATTTTTGAATGGTATGCTCTATGGTACTTGTCTATTGATGAATGGATTATATATTCTGAATCTTGAGGATACACATGTTTGTAACATTAATACGAAGAAGCCTCGCCTTAATGATTTGAATCCCACTTATGTTTGGCATTGTCGTTTAGGTCATATAAATGAGAAGCGTATGTTGAAGCTCCATAAAGATGGTCTTCTAGAGTCATTTGATTTTGAATCATTTGATACATGCGAGTCTTGTTTACTTGGCAAAATGAATAAGACACCTTTCACTAGTCAAAGTGAGAGGGCAAATGAATTGTTGGCCCTTGTACATACAGATGTATGTGAACTAATGAGTTCCACAGCCAGACGTGGTTTTCAGTACTTCATTACTTTTACCGATGACTTTTATAGATTTAGTTATGTCTACTTAATGAGGCATAAGTCTGAATCCTTTGAAAAGTTCAAGGAGTTCCAGAATGAGGAACAAAATCATATAGGCAAGACAATTAAATTTCTACGATTGGATCATGGAGGTGAATATTTGTGCCATGAATTTATTGATCATCTAAAGCAGTGTTGAATTATTCCACAGCTGACTCCACCAGGCATGCCCCAATGGAATGGGGTGTCCGAGCGGAGGAACCAAATTTTGTTAGACATGGTCCGGTCAATGATGAGTCAATCTGATCTTCCATTGTCCTTCTAGGGATACGCTCTAGAAACTACTGCTTTCACATTGAATAGGGTTTCATCTAAATCTGTAGAGAGGACACCATATGAGATATGGACTGGAAAGCGTCCCGGGTTGTCTTCTCTAAAAATATGGGGTTGTGAGGCCTATGTAAAACGTTTGACCTCTGATAAGCTCACTCCTAAATCTGATAAATGCTTCTTCGTGGGGTATCCTAGGGAGACCAAAGAATATTACGTCTATAACTAGAAAGAAGGCAAAGTGTTTGTCGCCCGGAATAGTGTCTTTCTTGAGAAAGAGTTTCTCTCGAAAGGAGTTAGTAGGAGCACGGTGCATCTCAAAGAGATTCGAGAACCACTAAAAATTGTTTTAGCTCCTATTGAACCACAACTCGATATGCAAGATGTTGCAGAACCTATTGTCGAGACACCAACCCCACGTCGGTCGGAAAGGGTTAGTCGTGCCCCCGAGCGGTTTGTGTTTCTAACCACGGGGCAGCATGACATATTATTGTTGGACAACGATGAACCTAAGACCTACTCGGAAGCAGTGATGGGACCAGACTCTGAGAAATGGTTTGAAGCCATAAGATCCGAGTTAGAATCCATGCGAGAAAATCAAGTTTGGAACTTGGTTGATCCACCTGATGGTGTCAAAACTATCGAGTGTAAGTGGATTTTTAAGAAAAATATAGACGTTGATGGAAATGTTCACATCTATAAGGCACGATTGGTGGCGAAAGGTTTTAGGCAAATTCAAGGTGTGGATTATGGTGAAACATTTTTGCCCATTACAATGCTAAAATCTATCCAGATCATCCTAGCAATTACCGCACATTATGACTATGAGATATGGCAAATGGATATCAAAACAGATTTCTTTAATAGAAACCTATGCGAGTATGTGTACATGACACAGCCTAAAGGTTTTGTTGATCCGAAAAATGCTGGGAAAAGTTGCAAGCTTCAAAAGTCCATTTATGGTTACACCGATGCTAGCTTCCAAACTGACAAGGACGATTCGAGATCGTAATCTAGATTTGTGTTCTACCTTAATGGAGGCGCAGTGAGTTGGAAGAGTTCCAAGCAAGAAACGGTTACAGATTCAACAACAGAGGCCAAGTACAAAGCAGCTTCTGAAGTTGCGAAAAAGGCTGTTTGGATCAGAAAATATGTTTCTGAGCTGGGTGTTGTCCCTACTGCGTCCAGTCCAGTGGACCTCTACTGTGATAATAGTGGTGCCATTGCGTAAGCCAAGGAGGCTAGGTCACACCAGAAGTCCAAGCACATACTGCGGCGCTATCACCTCATCCGAGAAATCATAGATAGAGGTGATGTAAAGATATGCAAGGTGCACATGGATTCGAACATTGCCGATCCGTTGACCAAGCCTCTCTCACAGCCCAAGCATGAGGCGCACTTGAGCTCTATGGGTATTAGATACTTGTGAGATAGGCTCTAGTGTATATGGGAGAAGGAGTCTTGTCTATACTGATGTATTTTGGATAATTGGTTATCTTGTTCCTTGAATAATTATCTTTTACTTTGATCAGCAAGTATGTGACTTATTTATGAAACTCTTTGTTTTATAATGATGTTATTCTAAATGATCCCTAATCTCATATCATCATGTGAGACAGTAATGATTTATAGATTAGCACATTTGACTGATTGATGATCATGCTTCACGGATCATAGATAAGGGGATATCAAATCAGTGATGTGGACACATGTTAGAGAACATGGTGTTGGATAGACCCACCTTGAGATACCGCTGGGATTGTTATTTTTGATGTGTAATCAGTTGTCATCTCAAATGGTGTACCTGCAGAATCCTTTGACGTGAGATCGTCATTGATTCCAGAATGTGTAGTAACACACCTAGGGGCTTCCAAACGCTATTCCCTAACTGGGTAGTTATAAAGGTTGCTTTCGGGTATGTTATGAAACATGTCTTGGAATGTGAGCGATCAAGATGGAATTTATCACTCCTAAATAATGGGAGAGACGTCTCTGGGCCCCTTGAGATAATTGGATTGGGAAAGTAAAAGGGTTAATCATGATTAATCCACTACTTGATCGAGTGAAGTATCGAGCTATCACAAGGGTGGCACAAATCTCGCCTTGAGCTTGACAGATGTCGTGTGGTAAAGGGATTGATGCATGAGTATATCAAGGTTCAGTTGATATGATCTTTGTATCCATTCAGGGGTCAGTATGTGCTGCTAGGTACCGCTATTGATCTACGATTCGAAAAAGGTTTTCGGGTAGCGGCCGTTTACATATGAACCTATCGGGTCACACGTTTAAGAGGATGGGATTTAAAGCTTGCAAGAATTGACTCTTATGCAAGTGAGAGATTGATGGAAATATTCCCAAGGGAATTCTGGGAAACCAGAAGTTCTGGCTAATTTCCCGCGTTGTGGCCGTCTGTCCACTAATCTCCCGCATGGTACTAGCATACCGGTGTGAGGTGATCCCGTACCTGTACGTGTGGATACTGTGGAGGCACCGCTGCTACTGCGCTGCTAATCTTCTCATGAAGATCGCAAGGATACATCGACTTCGCCACCGATGATTGGACAGAGCCAGACAGAATTGATCAAGGATGCGCTTCCCCATCTCTTCTTCCGCTGCCCTAGCGCGTCTCGCAGCTAGAGGTAATGATCTATGATCTCATTACTCACATGGTTCCTGAGTTGAACAGGGTAGAAAAATGTTTTGCTTTTGGCTAGCGTAGCCTACCCCGTAACCCAACACTTACAAGCCCCTAGGCTCTCAAGGATCCCAAACGTTGCGAGCTCCGTCGGGCGCACTTGGGCTGATGCAAAAAGTTGCTTTTTGATCTTCTCTGAGCACAATTAATGTGGCACAGTTGAGGGGATAGACAGATGTCTATGCTTTGATTGGGTCAGGCACAAGCGTCGAGTGTAGACAAAAAGGTGGGACCGTCACATCGACTCAATTGCAGCGGGTGTGACGACCGTAGCGATGCCTGTTCGCGGCGATCACGCCTGACATCGCGATGATGATTCATGGCTATTTAAGCCATTCACCTCGCCGCCTATCCTCATGCTGTCATTTCAAACTTTCTCCTTTGTAACTGCTCGCCATCTTCTTCCTCCTTCCTTCAATCTGCTGGCTCCCCAGTGACAAGGTCACCACTACGGCTGTGCTATTTGCTATCGCAAAGCATGCCGTCTCTTCTAGTTCAAACACATGGCCTCCGGGAGCCCATCACCGCTGGTGGAGTGGGAGGCATCGGTGATGTCAAGGGGCAGGCTGCATAACCTTGAGAAGGCAAAGCTCTTGCGGGGGTGGGTAATCTTGAGTTGGCACATGGCAGAGGGCGAGGAGTTCATAACGCTAGACACGAACGAGATCATCCTCTTCGAGTCCTTCATCGTGCATGGGCTTGGCCTACCTGCACACCCCTTTCTCTGGGGCCTCTTCCATCACTACGGGATCTCCCTTAGCAACCTCACCCCCAACTCCATCCTCTATATCGCCATCTTTGTACATCTATGCAAAGCGTACCTGGGAGTGGATCCTCATTGGAACCTCTTCCAGTACTACTTCATTCTTCACCGAGCATCGGGTACCAAGGTGACCGGTGGAGTCATGCTCTAGTTCCACTAAGGCAAGTCGGTGGAGTATCTAGAGATGCCAATAACCACCTCGAATAAGGGGTGGCGAATGGAGTGGTTTTACGGCAAGAACCACCCTCCTGCCATCCAAGCTGAGATCACCTAGAAACCACAGCCTTCCACTAACTGGATCGATTAGGGCCCTTTGTTTGAGGAGGACTAGGTTCAAGAGCTACTAGGACTGGTGAGAGGTCTCTAGAGCCATGGGTTGAACAAGGTTGGAGTCACCGTGTGCTTCAGCTCCGAGTGACACCAGCCTACGAGCTATTCGGGCCTTTTGACCTGAATGACCCATTAGCGGAGTGGATGCCTTGGGTGGAGGTCGCCAAGTACCTTAACTCTTTCTTCAGTGGGAAGCTTGCTTCCCAGTGGAGCTAGGGTTTGCGTCATACTGTGTCTCAAACCCTCAATCGCTGGTGAGTTCTGTTCTTTGGTTCCTGCTATTTTATTCCTCGGTTTGTTTGAATTCACACTGATGTCTGATCACCCATGTTGTGTAATCGGGGTCGATCCACGCCACCGCGCCCTACCGCAGAGCGACTCAGAGTCACCCCAGCCATTGCTAAGGTCGAAGGGGAAGGAGTCGGGTGGGATGAGCAAGCACTCAAAGCCCACCAATGTCAGGAAGGATTGGGCTCCAGCGCTCTGGAGGCGGCGCCTGATCCTTGGCTTAGATGTCCGAGGAAGAGGGGGATGACGTTATCTCCGCCACCATGCTAGACCCTCCTCACCCTCCTCTGGCAAAGGGCACAACAAGGCGCTGGCAAGCCAGCGCCTTTCGTCTGAAGCCAAGGTAAGTTTCACTTTGGGTTCACCATATTGCCTTCATACCTCCTATCTCGTATCTGACTTTGCGTCCTATAGGGTGGCTAGGGCCTCGCTTCTCCTGGGTCCAACCATGGCGGGTGAGGCTTAGGACCCATGGTGGCCGAGGGGGATGCCACCGTCCTCCCCATGGGGGATGCCATGGCTTTGGCTGTAACATAGGCTTTGGTGTCGGCTAGTGGAGATGCCATGGCAACGCAAGCCGTGGTGTCAGGAACGGAGACTTTCATCCCTTTGGCGGCCATGATAGACGTCGTCGATTCTTAAGCGGTGACCAGGGCCTTGACTGGTGACATCCTTACGATGCTAGTCATGGTGCCTGAGTCTGTAGTCACTGATCCCTTATTGGTGGCAATTGTCGTCATGGTCCCACCATCTTCTCTAGTGGCGGTAGGCCGTTCTGGTCCCTCGACAGGCCCCTTAGGTGGTGGAAGGAGCCCCTAAGCCAGCTCTTATAGCTTTAGAAGATGAGCCCCTCATCTAGTTGGCTAGGCTCATCGAGGTAATCTCCTTGGTTTTCAATTTTTTCCATTTTCCTGCTTCATCGTTTGCTGACCATCATGTCCTCGATCGCAGCTGCTCCATGTGCAACGAGTGGCGGAGTCCTCGGGTGTGAATCAGGTGGCTGCCCTTGAGGCTGAGGTCGAGTCGCTCAAACATGAGCGTGCCGACCTCATGGTGAGGAACGAGGAGCTGGTGTGGAGGGGCATCGAGGCCAAAACTATGCCAAAATCCACGACGAAGACAGCCAAGAATGCCACCCAGATGGCCGAGGAGGTCGGTCATCGAGAGGTGGCCACCAAAGCCACCGCTGATGCAGCCAAGGCCACCGTGGAAGCGGTGAAGGAGGTGGAGGCATCCATCCGGTCTGCCTATGAGAGAATCAAGGCATCGGCGGAGGAAACAGCTACCAAATATACGAGTAAGTGTTCATATTTGATTTTCCTTGATAGCTTATTCCATCCATCAATCCTGACATTCGTTGATTTTCTTCAGGGAGACACGATCGGGCCAACACTCGAATTGCCGAGCTTGAGGGGGAGGTAGGCTAGATCTATTCGATGATCGAGCATCTGCACTTCTTGTTGGTTGAGACGTGTCTGCCAGACAAAGCATTCTAGGAAAAGCTCGAGGGGCTTGAAACCCAGCTCTACCTGTTTGTCGAGGTGGTGGCAAGGAACATGGCCGAGCAAGCCTTAGCTTACATTCGGGCCCACTTCCCCGAGGTGGACCTTAGGCAGCTAGAGGGTAGGCTCCCCACCAATTTTTCAGATGAAGACGCTGCGGCTTATCGGTTGGAAGTGGAGGATATCGCTGCCACCATCACCGGAGATCTTCAGACCCTGCCTCCCCTCGAAGACCCAGAACCCACGGTGCCGTCTCTAGAAGAGTAGATTAGTTTAGCTATCTGCAAACATTTAGAAGTAAGTAGTTAGTGTAAGACTTGCTGCAATGAAACTCTATCTTTTTCTTTTAGCCATAAAGAACATCTTAAAGTACTTGAGAAGGACTAAAGATTTGTTTCTAGTTTATGGAGGTGAGGAGGGGTTCATTGTAAGGGATTACACTGATGCAAACTTCTAAACTAACAAGGATGATTATAGATTGCAATCTAGATTCATTTTCTACCTTAACGGTGGAGCGGTGAGCTGGAAGAGTTCCAAGCAAGAGTTGGTAGCTGACTCTACAACAGAAGCCGAGTACATAGCTGCTTCAGAAGCTACTAAGGAGGCTGTTTGGATCAAGAAATTTGTTTCTGAGCTTGGAGTCGTCCCTAGCGCTTCTATTCCAATAGATCTCTATTGTGATAATAGTGGTGCTATCGCACAAGCAAAGGAGCTAAGGTCACACCAGAAGTCCAAACACAAACTTCGGCGATATCTATGATCCGCAAGATAGTGGATAGGAGAGATGTAAAGATATGCAAAGTACAAACAGATCTGAATGTTACAAATCCGTTGAGAAAGCCTCTCTCACAGTAAAAGCATGAGATGCACACTAGGTCTATGGGTATTAGATACCTATATGGTTGACTCTAGTGCAAGTGAGAGATTGTTAGCATTATGCCCTAGAGTCAACATGGAGATGTTGAACAAGGCATACTATGTTTATAAAATACTATTCTGTTCCTTGAAATAAATTGTCATTATAGATCAACAAATGCATGATTTCTTCATGAGACTCATAATGTGAGTATTTCTAAATGATTCCTGATCGGTTTAAGTTATATGTGGAATATATATGACTGAGATCGGTATGTGTATTGATTGATGATTATGTCTCATGGATCATGGGTATGGAGATACCAACTCAATAACATAGGCGTATGTTGGAGAACATATGTTGGATAGACCCGTATGAGATACTATTGAGATTTAGTGTGTCATTAGTAGGTCTTGGTAATGTTTATGTGAGGTCCTTAGTCTTGAGATCTCCATGGTTCCCAACATGCGTAGTGGTTTACTTTGGGACTACTAAACGCTATTCCATAACTGGATAGCTATAAAAGTAGTCATCGGGTCTATCATGAGACATGTAGTGGGATGTGAGTGATCAAGATGGGATTTGCCCCTCCTTAACGAGAGAGATATCTCTGGGCCCCTTGATGTAATGAATTATGGAAGTGCATGGCCATGCCAACATGATTAAGGAGTTAATCATAAGTTATAATCCAGTACGGATATCGAGAGAGGGATCGAGCTATTGATAGGATGGCACAAATCTCACCATGTGCTCAATCAATATCGTGAGGTAAAGGGACATGTACATGAGATACTTTATAAGGTTCAGCTGATATGATCTTTACGTATAGTTTGGTTAATTTGCTTTGCTAGATGCTGCTGTTAATGGAGTATGGAAAACAGTATACATATATTAAACAAGCTATACGTGAACCTACAGGGTTGCACACTTAAAGGGTTGGAACACTGGATTAGAATACGATTCAAATTAGGCTTAGTTTGGATGGAGATCCAAGCAGGCTTGGACAGAAATCTAAACAGATCGGTTAGAGATCCGAGTAGAGTCCTGCTTGGGCCCGAGAGGGCCCGAGCTACGATGTCTATAAATATGGAGGTGCAGGGCATAGAGAAGCTAAGCTATTGTTCCTATTGATGATTCGCATGTTGATGTGTTAATGTGCAAAGTTGTTAGTCTCTGAGAGCAAACCCTAGCCACCACCTCTCGAGCCCGTCCACCTCACTGACCGCCCGGGTGCTAGTACACCATCGACCGGTGTTCCACCCCTAGATGTGTGGATAAGTAGCATCATCGGCTTGAAGGAGAAGAAATCCTCAGGAGAAGTCCTCGGGTATTCCCAACCTTGGGCGAAGGCTTCTCGAGGATGTTGATCGGCTTCTTGAGGACGTTGATCGGCTTCTCGAGGACATCGATCGGCTTCCTGACCTCTTCGGTACGCTCGAGTTGGATCGGCTCGCTACTACAACTCTCCTTTCGCTGCACTGTGTGCCCAAGGTAATGATCTATGGTCCCTCTCTAGCAAGGCTTCCTAGTGTGCACGATAGAAAAGTTTTGTTTTTGACTAGCGTAGCCTCCGTGTTCCCCAATAGAGGGGAGGAGCTTTGGTGATGTAGGTCCTTAGGACGGCTTGAGAAGTGCTAGATCAGTCGACTGGTGACCTATCCGGTGAGTTGATATGTTACCATCTCTATGATGGTATCGGTCAAGCATTTCGTGACCTAATCTGCCTATCGAGCAGTGAAGAGATCACGGACATGACATGGAGACCGTGCTGGCGTTTGCGTTGAGTCGAAGGAAACCAGCCGCTCGGTGGAGTCGGCGATTAATGTGTTGTCGCCGAAGTCAAAGATCATCCTAGGCTTGGTGGAAAGACGATGTGGTGATGCCATCTGATCCTAGTGAAAGTCGTTGTGATCCCCTACCTGGCATGCCAACTATCAGTGAATCACAGAGCAGTCTACCCAAGGGGGTACCTAAGGTGGTGATTAGATGTGTAAGGGAAGCGCATTGCCTTTGAACCTGATGGTCAATTCTAGTAAACAAGAGCCAAGGATTATACTAGTTGAGGCCTCTCGAGGGATAATAGCTCTACGTCCAGTGTTTTGGTATATTATATGATGTATAAGCTTACAAAGCAATGAGCTTCAAAGCTATGAACCTAAGCAATTGAGATTGGATGTCTTCTAGGGATGCCTCACCCCCTTTATATAGCCAAGGGGTGAGTCCAATGACCCAAGACTCTATCCCAAGTCGACCTCTATAGTATCTAAGATTATATACTAAACTCGGGTGCTAAATCTCTAATTACAAGGATTCAGGTATAAATATATCTCTTTATACCATATCTAGGGTATAGTTCCCTGATAAAGACTTAACTTTCCTTATCGGAACCAAACCCCCTCTATGGGCCATACCAAACTCCAAATGTTGGGCTTAGCCTGCTTTTAGTCCAGACTGATAAGCCCAACACGGGGCACCTGGTGGTCATATCCCCGACACCATGTGACTCCTACTTGTTGGGTTAGCATCACCATGCTCTGGCACCAACCTGATGCCCTAAGATCCAAAACTGTTTTGATAACCTTATTAAGCAAACCAAAAGCTTCCGCATATAGATGTCTGGCATCTATCCTAACTTGCAATGGTAATCGTGTTAGCATTATGCACTAGAGACAACATGTAGATGTTGTACGTGGTATACTATGTTTATGAAATGAATCTACTGTTCCTTGAAATAGATTGTCATTATGGATCAACAAATACGTGATTTGTTCACAAGACTCATAATGTGACTATTTCTAAATGTTCCCTGATCGGATATAAGTCATATATAGAACAGATATGATTGAGACCAACATGTGTATTGATTGATGATCTTGTCTCACGAATCATGGGTATGGAGATACCAATTCGATAACATGGACATGTATTGGAGAACATATGTTGGATAGACCCACTATAAGACACTGTTGAGATCCAATGTGTCATCAATAGGTCTTAGTAGTGTTTATGCAACGTCCTTAGACCTAAGATTATCATGGTTCCCAATATACATAATAGCTTACTTTGGGACTATTAAACGTTATTCCGTAACTAGGTAGTTATAAAATTAGTCATCGGGTCTATAATGAAACATGTAGTGGGATGTGAGTGATCAAGATGAAATTTGCCCCTCCTTACGGGAGAGATATCTCTGGGCCAATCGATGTAATGGATTATGGAAGTGCATGGCCATGCCGACGTGATTAAAGAGTTAATCACATGTTATAATCTAATACGGAGATCGAGAGAGCATCGAGCTATTTATAGGATGGCACAAATCACACCTTGTGCTCAATCGACATCGTGAGGCAAGTGGACATGTACATGAGAATATTATAAGGTTTAGCCGATATGATCTTTACGTGTACTTAGGTTAATATGCTTTGCTAGAGGCTGCTATTGACAGAGTATGGAAAGGAGTTTCTATACATTAACTAAGCTATACGTGAGCCTACAGGGTCTGTGAGATCATGTGTATGATCGTTGATAAGTGATGAATAAATTGGTTTGATGCTGAATAAATTAGTTTTGATTGGTTTGAGTGATCGAGCACTTTAGTCGAGTTATCGAGTACTCTTGTCGGGTACTTGGCACTTGGCCCTCGAGGAAATCAGCCCTCGAGAATTTCAGCCCTAGAGGAATTTCAGCCCTCGAGAAATTCAACACTCGAGAGTTTTAGCACTTGAGATTTTGGATTGCTTGGATTTTCGATGTTCGAGTCAGATCATGTGTTGAAATTGGTTATTCAACAAATACACAATTTTATCATTGATTGGAATGTTTGAGTTAAGTTAGAAAGAATTGATTGAACTGATTGAGTCAAGTTGGAAAGAACTTGTGCTCGGGAAAGGGTTTCTAGGTTTGTTCATGTGTAGGCATTGCTTGAGGGCGAGTCATGGTCGATGACAGGATCGGAGCTAGGCTCGGATAGGAGTTGAGGCTCAGAATAGTCGAGGATGTCATACGTGATGCTCGGGCTAGAGGATACGGCACGTGAAGATGAGGTTTCTATATGTCATACATGGGATATGTGCGAATATGGAAAGCGAGGTTTTCATATGGCACACGCGGGATGTGTGCAGATATGGAAAGAGAGGAAAATTCAGAAGGAGTTAAGATTTGAGAATTCGTAAGGGATATGGATTCCTAGTTGGATTAGGATTCTAAAAGTTGTTATTTTCGTGGCTCATGGTGACAGCCATGAGGGATTATAAATAGACTAGATGGGAGACCAAAATAGATGTACGAGGATTAAGAGAAAAATTAGGGTTTAGCTTTTTTGCTCTCTATCTAGGGCTTTGTTCATGATTTGGTGAGGGGTGCTTTGGATACACCTTGTAAACACTCTTATACAATAAAGATTCATCTTCAAGCATCAAGGAGTGTGGTATCGCGTTCTTTCTCCTTAACGTTTATCGGTTTGTGTCGTTTTGGCTAATATTGTGATTTCACTTTTACTTACAATTTAATTCAAATTGATTCATCCAAAACCTTGCTAGAACATTAAGAGAGAGATCTGAAAAGTTTCTTTTGTTAATTCTACGTGTTTTAGGAGTAATTAAGGTTTTAATTATTGGATCAGATCTGCTCAATTTTTACGCTATAGCATATCTTGAGGATCATAACTTTTTATTGGGAACTCGGTTTTGAGTGAAATTACCCTTGAAAGTTTCGTATTGAAGTCTAGTTTATTGTGTTAAAATTTCAGATCAATCCAAGTTACGATTTTATAGTTACACTAGTTTTACCGTACCTTGGTCAGGCTGTTTTCTGCTTCGGGAAGCTCTCAGGAGAGCTCTCAGAAAATTTGCTGAGTCCTCGAGAAAGCCCTCGAGAAATTTAAGAATTCCTCGAGAAATTTCTCGAGTCCTCGCGAATTTTAGTCTGGTCGGGGATTTTGCTGATTGGTCAGGAATTAGCTTTCTAATTTTATTTTTGGTGTCAGTTTTGGGAGTACTGCAACCATTCACCCCCCTCTGGTTACCGTGGTTAGTGTATTTCGATCTTACAATTGGTATCAGAGCTTGGTTTCTGTTTTGTTTTGATCTTAATCGATGTAAACAATCACCGTGGCATCCGAGAGGTTTTCAACTAAGCCTTATATTTTTGATGGAATTGATTTTCAGTATTAGAAAACAAAGATGGAGGCTTATATCGTGTCACAGGGTTTTGACATATGGGAAATGGTTTCTAAACCATATGATCCACCAACTAATAATCAAGTTAATGACACAAATAAGGCTGCTTTTGAAGCAAATTCGAAAGCTCAAAACTTGATTATCAATGGTGTTGGACATTTTAATTTTGATCATATTTCTTATTTTTCTTCAGTGCATGAGATGTGGAATGCTCTCTGTGCCTGTCGTCAAGACTCCTCCACAATCAAGGAAGTGTACAAAGACGTGTACAAAAATGAGTACATGTAATTTGAGATAAAACCCGGTGAAACCTTGGATGAATATTTTGCTCGTTTTAACAAAATTCTTAGCAATCTTCGTTCAGTTGATTCTTCTTATGCTATTAATTATACTGATTCTGAAATTGCTAGACATTTGCTCAGTGGTCTTGATATGTCGGTTTAGGAGATGAAAGTTACTTCAATTCAAGAGTCAGTGCATATGACTACTCTTACTTTGGATACTCTTTATTCAAAATTGAAAACTCATGAATTGAATGTATTTTCACGCAATATTTCTCCTAAGTCAATGGCTTTAGTCTCTTCACCTTCTAATGAGTCTTTTTCCCCTCATCTTTGAGTGTTTCTTTATCAGCTTTAAATGCCTTGTCTGATGAATAATTTGAGCAGTTTGCAGAGAAAGACTTGGCTTTGCTTTCTAATAAAGTGACTAAAGCTTTGAACAATGTAAGAAACAGAAGAAAAGACGGTCCTGTTTGGTGCTTTGAATGTGGTGAGACCAACCATATTCGTGTGAACTGTCCCAAGCTCAAGAAATTGTCAAAAGAAGACAAGGAGGACGGCAAGCGCCCATCCAAAAAATGTAAGATGAAGAACCACAACTACAAGAGAAGATGGTGCATCGAGTCCTTGCCACCCTCGATCAAGTTCATATGAGCGATGTGGACTCAATGAGCGATGGAAGTGAAGATGAAGGCCTAGGCAAAAAGAATGACCTGACTGGAATATGTCTCATGGCACGTGACATAGTAGGCTCCAGCGAGAATGAACTTTATAGCAATAAAAATGAGGTAAAACCTATTTATGATGATTTAGCTCATGCTGTTATTCATCTTGATACTAAACTGAGAAAATGTAATAAGAACGCTAAGAAACATGAACTTGTTGTTGAATCACTCAATTCTGAAATTGATAGGCTCAAGTCTCTTGTTCCTGATGATGATTCATGCAAATCATGTGATTCTTTACAATCTAAAATTATTACATTAAGAGATGTTCATGCTTCTACTCTTCATAAGCTCAATGATAAAATTGTTAAGAATAAATCTTATTTTGCTATTGGTACTACCATGCTTTCTCAAGTTGTTGATGAACTTTTTGTTACCAAGAACTATCTGAAAAATATGAAAGTTGCTTTGGATGTTAGTTCCTTGGTAAATGCTTTATATTGTAGAAAACTCAAACAACTTAAGAATATGGAGAGCTCAACCATTGTGAAACATGACTTAATTTCTTATTCAAAATGCTCATTGCTTGAATTAAAACTGAAATATGCTTATGGTTGAGTTGAACGTTTGTAAAATGACTTGCAGACTCATAAAACGTTGTCTTATTCAAACTGTCGCAAACAAAATAGCATTGCTGATGTTTGTAAAAATTGTGTTGCTTTACAAAAGAAGTTGATTATCTGTAAAGATTCTTGCAACATTTTTCAACTGGTAAAAAGAACATCAACATGTTATTGGATACATCTAAAATAAGCACAAATCAACCTACTGCAATCAAGGTTGTTCAAAGAGGTAAGATTGAGATTTAACCAGAACCAAAGCAAATAGTTTTTAAATCTGTTGGAATCTTGTCAAACTTAGCAACATCAAGTGTAATTGCTTCTGCATCTAGAACTAAACATGTGAAGTATAATTATACACATTGTGGAAAAGATGGACATTTGGTTCAGTTTTGTTTTAGACTTGCAAGACAACAGAAAAAGAATAGGAAAAAATCATTTGCTAAACATAAGTAGCAAAGGTCATTTGTGGAATCTAGTAGAACAGTCAGGCCACAACATTTGAGGCGGTCGGGTCGACCTCAGTCGATGGTCGGAACGCGTGTTAATCCGTGGTTTGACCGATAGCGCCCTATTTTGGTAAGAGGTAAAAGTGACACTGGTTTTGCTCGAGGATTTTTGCCTGCTGGTGTTTTTGTCAAGTGTCTCAGTACTGGATTACTAACTTTCTTTTATCTAACCCAGTACTGAAACCTCGACATCTTCTCGTGGGTAGGCCTTGAGATCGAGGAAGGAGAGCATACGGCTAGTAGACTCCGGATGTTCACGCCATATATCTGGTGACAAAAATCGGTTCTCATCCCTCACACGTGCATCCTGGTCTGAGTCAGTGACTTTTGAGGATGCTTCTACTAGCGCCGTCATTGCAAAAGGTACAATCAAGGTAAGTGACAAATTTATATTCAAAGATGTAGCTCTTGTTGACAATCTGAAATATAACTTTCTTTCTATATCTCAAATGATTGATGAGGATCATGAGGTGTGCATTAAAAAATCTAGGTGTAAAGTTCTTGATGCCTCCTGTGATCTTGTGTTTGAGATTTCACGTTTTGAAAGAGTTTTTAAAGTTGATTTTGATTCACCTTCATCTTCTAAGATTAAATGTCTAGTTGCCAATGATTCTAAAGATTTATTCTTCTGGCATCGTAGACTTGGTCATATTAGTTTTGATCATCTCACTCATGTTAGTTGTTTGGATCTTATTCGTGGCTTGCCGATACTTAAAGGTGTTGGTGATTTAGTTTGCTATTCTTGTCGTCATACTAAAATGGTCTCTAGCTCACATGCTCCCATTACCATGGTTATGACAACTGCACTTGGTTAACTTTTACAAATGGATACTGTTGGACCATCTCGAGTTCAATCTGTTGAATGAAAGTGGTATGTTCTTGTCATTGTTGAAGATTTCCCTCGATACTCTTAGGTTTTATTTATGGCATCAAAGGATAAAGCTTTTGGTCTTTATCAAAACTTGGTTCTTAGACTTTCTGTTGAACTTCCAGGAGCACTTAGAGTGATTAGAAGTGACAATGGTACTGAATTTAAGAATTCATCTTTTGAGTACTTTTGTGCTAAAAAAGACATTGAACACTAGTTTTTCTCACCAAGAGCTCCACAACAGAATGGTGTTGTTGAAAGAAAGAATAGAACTTTGATTGAGATGGTTAGGACTATGCTTGATGAACATCAGACTCTTAAGAAGTTTTGGGCTGAAGCAATTTCTATAGCTTGCTATATTTCAAATAGAGTTTTCTTACGATCAAAGCTACGTAAAACTTCTTATGAGCTTCGTTTTGGACATAGACTTAGTGTTTCTCACGTGAGAGTTTTTGGGTGCAAATGCTTTGTGTTGAAATCTAGAAATCTAGATAAATTTCAAGCAATATATCAAGATGGCATTTTTCTTGGTAACCCTGCTCATTCTCAAGGATATCATGTACTTGTGCTAGAAACTAACAAAATTATGGAGACTTGTGAAATCACTTTTGATGAGGCTAGTCCTGGTACTAGACCTGACATTATAGGTATAGGTGCATAGGTTCAGGGGGAGGATGAGAGCATCTTTGTTGAAGAAAGTGATGACGAAGACGTTGATGCGGTTGATGATCAGACCAACCTTCGAATCAGGTCTGGCCAGCACCTCGAGGAAGTCGAGGAGCAATATCGACCACAAGGAGATAAAGATTCAATAACTTCGAATGTTCCACGAGAGATCACTTTGTCCCTCGAAGATATTGTACAACACACTTCTCAAGATGGTTCTGCTCCTTTGCACATTCAACGCCAACATCCTCCTGATCAAATAAGTGGTAATTTGTATGAGCACACACTTATTCTAGATTTATGTGCATGATATTATCTTTGGTTGTTTATCTCACTTGTTGGTTTCTAAGTTTTCTGAGACTATGTGTAGAGAGTTTGAGATGAGTATGATGGGTGAGTTGACGTGCTTTTTAGGACTATAAATCAAGCAAACAAACGATGGCACTTTTATTCGTCAGAGTAAGTACACCAAAGATCTTCTTCAGCATTTTGACAAAGAAAATTGCAAGCCAATTTCTACACCGATGGGAGCTACTTCTACTTTGGATCCTGATGAGGATGGTGAGCCTGTCGATCAAAACAAATATTGCAGCATGATCGGCTCACTTTTGTATCTCACTGCATCGAGGCCATACATTCAATTTTCTGTTTATCTGTGTGCTCGATTTCAAGCTTCTCCTAGTGATTCACATCATCAAGCTATCAAGCGTATACTCAGGTATTTTAAATTTACTCAAAAATTTGGCATTTGGTATTCTACTTCCTTAAGTGTTAGTTTAAGAGCTTTTTCTGATGCTGATTTTGGAGGTTGTAGAATTGATAGAAAGTGTAATAGTGATACATGTTATTTCTTGGGTACATCACTTGTTGCTTGATCATCTAGAAAACTATCTTCTGTTATACAATCCACTACCGAAGCTGAATATGTTGCTGCTGCTAGTTGTTGCTCACAAGTTCTTTGGCTTATTTCTACACTCAAGGATTATGACCTTAATTATGATCGTGTTTTACTTTATTGTGATAACACTAGTGCAACACTCTAGAACAAAGCATATTGATATTCGATATCATTTTCTTAGAGATCATGTGGAAAAAGGTTATGTTGTACTTTTTATTGACATAGAGTTGCAATTGGCAGACATTTTCACTAAACCTTTGGATTCTTCTCGCTTTGCTTTTCTTCATGGGGAGTTGGACATTGTTCATCCAATGGGTTTGTTTTGAGGAAGAGTTTGCTTTTCATTTATATCATAATGCATTCATATTTATTTTTGTGCACTGTTTTTATTCTGAATAAAAAAGTGTCTCACGATAATTTCTCTCTTTTGCTTCACTTGATGAAATCATTGTCAAAGGGGGGAAAATACTTAGGGGGAGAAATTGGGAAAAATGGTTTTTGATGAAATCATTATCTTTTGCAATCAATTTTCGGGGGAGTTTTATTTATTGTACTTTGGGGAAGAAAAACTTGTGCTTGTGCTTTCAAAAATCAAAAATTTCTTCGTGCTTTTTAATGGTGTTGCCAATGTGTACATCAAGGGGGAGATTGTGAGATCATGTGTATGATCATTGATAAGTGATGAACAAACTGGTTTGATGTTAAACAAATTAGTTTTGATTGGTTTGATTGGTCAAGCACTTTGGCCTAGTTGTCAAGCACTCTTGTCAGGCACTTAGCACTTGGCCCTTCGAGGAATTTCAGCCCTCGAGAAATTCAGCACTCGAGAGTTTTAGCACTCGAGATTTTGGATCGCTTGATTTTTCGATGTTCGATTCAAATCATGTGCTTAAATTGGTTATTCAACAAATACACAATTTTATGATTGATTACAATGTTTGAGTTAAGTTGGAAAGAATTGATTGAACTGATTGAGTCAAGTTAGAAAGAACTTGTGCAAGCATTGCGTAAGGGTGACTCGTGGTCGATAACGGGATCGAAGCTAGGCTCGGGAAGGAGTTGAGGCTCAGAACGGTCAAGGATGTCATGCGGGACACTAGGGTTAGAGGATGCAGCACATAAAGATGAGGTTTTCATATGTCGTACATGGGATATGTGTGAATATGGAAAGCGAGGTTTCCATATGGCACACACGGGATGTGTGCAGATATGGAAAGAGAGGAAAATTCAGAAGGAGTTAGGATTTGAGGATTCATGAGGGATATGGATTCCTAGTTGGATTAGGATTCTAAAAATTGTTATTTTCAAGGCTCATGGTGGCAGCCATGAGGGATTATAAATAGATTAGAGGGAGAGCAAAATAGATGTACGAGGATCAAGAGAAAAATTAGGGTTTAGCCTTTTGCTCACCATCTAGGGCTTTGTTCATGACTTGGTGAGGGGTGCTTTGGATGCACATTATAAACACTCTTATATAATAAAGATTCATCTTCAAGCATCAAGAAGTGTGGTACCACGTTCTTTCTCCTTAACGCTCATCGGTTTGCATCGTTTAGGCAAATTATGTGATTTCACTTTTACTTATGATTTAATTCAAATTGATTTATCCAAAACATTGCTACAACATTAAGAGAGAGATCTGAAAAGTTTCATTCGTTAATTCTTCATATTTTAGGAGTAATTAAGGTTTTAATTGTTGAATCAGATCTGCTCTGTTTTTACGCTGCAGCATATCTCAAGGATCATAACTTTTTATTGCGAACTCGAATTAGAGTGAAATCACTCGAGAAAGTTTGTTATTTAAGTCTAGTTTATGAGGAGTCATGGTAGACACCATGAGGTGATGAGTGCTTGTCAACCGGGGAGATGATGTGAAGAAGATGAGA
>KE370925.1:2300-22341 GCA_000418225.1 Zizania latifolia
GCCGAAGAGGAGGAGTGGTCGGCCGGTGGAGAGAGGGAGGAGGGAGGAGGTGGCTGGTTGGTGGAGAGAGAAGGCTTGTGGAGGAAGGAAGAAGATAGAGGTGGGAGGCACACCAAAAAATTTCAAAATGATTTGCATTAAACTCAAAACCTCAAGTTTACACTTAGACATGGTAGGTATTTATAGCCCCATGGGCTGAACCAAAGGACCAAAATACCCCTATTCTAGAGTGTTCCAACTGTACTGGCCCGAAGGGCAAAAACGTAAAAGACACAGACTCTGGATTATTCGATGACGTGATCAACTTGGCCGTCACGACACCGCTAAATTTGATGGTATACACCACTTTTCGTTTGGTTTTGACGGTTTTAAGCCGAAGCCGTCAAAGAGTCCGGTGCCCCCGACCGTGCACCCGGATTGGGCCAATCCGACCCAGCGGCTCCTCTTCAGCCCCGCGGTTGGACCCCCGTGTACCTGAATCGCACCGATCAGCACCACACCGGATCAACCCTCGCCGCTTTAGCTTCACGCACCCGGATTGGACCGGACGCCTCCACGACCCCTCTGCCCGGCCAACGCCCGTCCGTGTACCTGAGTCGCACGACAGCTCCGTCACGGTCGAGTCTTCTCATCCTCTTCTTCACATCATCCTCAATCCATCGTCTTCTCTTCATCTCCCCGGTTGACAAGCACTCATCACCTCATGGTGGCTACCATGACTCCTCAAGCCTTTTGTGTAATCTTTATATTCTGATTTATTTTGGGCTCACGAGGTTTGGAGTATTGTTCCATTTTCAGGTTGTTTGTACATATATATGTATGTATATATACATATATATATTCCTTGGTATAAGTCATATAACCAAAGAATGCTCTATTTTATCTCTTTTTGTGTTTTTTTAATGTTGGTGTACAGCTGAGCCTAATTCATGAAGTGGAACATTGAGCATTAATTATTTTTATTTTCCTTTTTTTCTCGATGTACTCACAGTCTAGGTTCATAAGGACTAGATTATTTTATTTATTTATTTACTCTTAGACTATATATGTACTCCACTGTTTAAACTTGTAAGAATTGGAGTGTTCTTATTTATTCATTATTATACATATTTGCAAAATCTGTTTTCTTTTAATTATTATTTTTTATGCATAATAATGTTTCAAGAATTTCCCATTTATTGGAGCCGGATAATATTCGCCATCGGGAGAAATGATCCTGTATGCTCCATTAGAATATACTTCTTTCACGACATAAGGACCTTTCCATTTAGGTTCAAATTTTCCTTGCATCCGATGCATAATATTCATGGGACGGATAGGACTAAGTCCCCTTCTTTAAATGACCTTCTTTCGCTTGATAAGCCTCTAGATTTTGTAGTGCTTGGAGCCGTTTTCCTTCCAAATTTTCTAGCTCATTTAGGCATAATTTTGCCGCTTCAACCTCTGTTAGATTTTCGTGGATAGCAACTCTTAGTGATGGGATTTGTACTTCTATAGGTAATACTGCTTCCCCATCGAACACTAATGAGTAAGGGGTCATTCCAGTTTGGGTGCGTGTTGTCGTTCTATATGCCCATAATGCCTCGAGAAGATTATCATGCCATTCTCGTTTGTTTTTGGCAACGACTTTCTTTAAAATCTTGCAGAGCGTTTTATTAAATGCTTTTGCTTGTCCATTAGTTGCCGCATTATATGCTGTAGAAAAATTATGCTTAATTTTAAACTTGGCACACAACTTCTGTATAAGCTCATTTTTAAATGGGGAGCCATTATCGGACATAATTTTGGTAGGCACACCAAATTGATATATGAGATATATTCCTATAAAGCTTTCTATGTTTTTAGCCTTGACTTCTCTTAATGGTAGAACTTCTAACCATTTAGAGAAATAATCAGTTATGGCCAGAATAAATTTATGGCCTTTAGATGACGGAGGTTGTACCAGCCCTACTACATCCATCCCCAAAATTTCAAATAGCCATGACATGGTTGTTGGATGTAACGGCTCATGAGGTTGATGGATAAAATCAGCGTGTATTTAACATTCATAACATTTCTTCGAGAATTTCATAGAGTCCTTGAACATGGTTGGCCGATAATAGCCCAAATATTTTAATTGATAATACAGCTTGGGCCCCGACTGATGTGACCCACAAACTCTAGCATGTACTTCATTCAAAACATCTACCACTTTGTTGCCAGCTATACAACGCAACAGTATGCCATCATATGAACGCCGATAAACCGTGTCATTTATACATGTATATCGTGTTACTCTTTTTCAAATTCTTGCTCTGTCAAATGATTCTAAAGGTAGATATCCATGGAGTAGATAATCAAGGAAGGGTGTCCTCCAGTCCCCTGTTTCAATCTCACACACAAATGTTATCATTGCTGCATCAGGTGCTTCTTCTTTATTTTCAGTGAGTATCGGTAACACTCTATGTTCCTCTACTCGAATATCCATTATTTGGTAAGCACTCAATGATATGCTAGCCGCTAAGCTTGCTAGCGCATCGGCCTTTTCATTTTGACTTCTTATAATATGTTCAATATTTAATTCGGTGAACATGGTTATTAGGTGTTTTGCTCTAGTGAAATATGGCAGTAATCCTTCTTTCTTTACCATATATGTACCCAAGATTTGATTAATTATCAGTTGAGAATCTCCAAAGACTGATAGTGTGTCTAGCCCCATATTTAGGGCTATCTCGAGTCCGATGATCAATGCTTCATACTCAGCAGCATTATTAGAGACTGATGTTGTCAATGTAAAAGAATATAGAATTATGCCTTCACTAGGCGTGACGAACACTACTCCCGCTCCGGCCCCTGATTGACGACAAGCACCATCAAAATACATTTTCCATGATGAGCTTGTAACTGAAGTGGCAAGTACCTCCTCATCAGGCAAGTCATCGTCAATAGAAAAATCATCCGGCACAGGATGTGCTACAAGAAAATCAGCCAATGCTTGTCCTTTTACTGATTTTTGTGGAACAAAAGTGATGTCAAATTGAGACAAGAACATCGCCCATTTAGCTAGTCTTCCCAAGAGGACCATTTTATTCAATATATATCTTAGAGGATCTGCCCTTGAAACGAGGTGCACCGTATGCTCTAGCGTATAGTGTCAAAGTTTTTGGGCTGCAAATACGAGTGCTAGACATATCTTTTCCATGTTCGGATAATTGCACTCTGCCCCCACTAAAGTGCGACTGAGGTAATATAATGGTATTTCCTTTCCCATATCATTATTTTGCGCTAAGAGTGCTCCTAATGAGGTTGGCATCGCCACTGTATATAATATAAGAGGGCGCCCTTTGATTGGGGCGCTTAAGACAGGTGGATTTATCAAATATTTCTTAATCTCATCAAACTCATTTTGACACACTTGATCCCATTAGAAGGGAACTCCTTTTTTCATATGTCGAGAAAAAGGTTTGCATCGACCTGACAAATTCAAAATAAATCATCTGATATATGCTAAGTGGCCTTGAAGGCTTTTCAGCTTGTGCAAGTGTATCGGAGGTGGCATCCTAACTATGGCCTTTATTTTAGAGGGGTCAACTTGGATACCCTGCTTCATGATGATAAATCCTATAAATTTTCCTGATGACACTCCAAATGCACATTTCATTGGATTCATTTCTAATTCATGTCTTCTAAGCCGGTCGAACACTATGCCTAAATGTTGAAGATGATCTTTTTCTTGTCTTGACTTCACGACGATATCATCTATGTAACATTCTACAATATCATGTAATAGCCCGTCTAGGACGACTGTCATGGCTCGTTGGTACGTGACATCTGCATTTTTTTAATCCAAAGGGCATAACTTTGTAACAGTGTGGCTGATCCTTCTTCATCCTCACTGTCCGATGGTGGAGCCTTGTATTCTGCTGGCAAGATGAAAATCATATTTACCTCTATCGGCTTTTCCTCTGTATCAGCATTCTTTTTTGGGCATTATTCCTTTCTGACCTAGCGCTTACTTTGCCGATATTCTTCATATTCTCCCACCAGCTGCTCCCAATGCCTCTAATGCTGAAGCCTTCTTTTCTGACTCCGTGTTAGTCCTTCTGGGCACCATCGGGGCTTCTGTATAGGACTCTGATCTCCTTGCCACATGTCTTCATTTCGAACGTGTCGATGGTCAACAACCTATGGCTCTTGCTTGGGTGACCCCAGTCAATCTCTTACATGAATCTGCTTCCTTGGGCGCTGATCGTCGAAACTGTTATCATCTTGGCCATCTCTTTCGGTGCATTCTAGGTAATCCTTGATAGACGAGAGCCTCATATTATTTTCCCAACAGAAATGAAAGAAAGTGCACTACCAATGTGGATTAACCTTTTCATCGTGCCCATATGGCGTGGCATGTTGCTCCCTTTCTTGACGTCGATGAGCTTTAATATGGTGCCTTAGAGTTCGGCTTTCTTCAACATAAAAGCTCAACGAGCTGACATGCACCACGTTCATAGGAAAGGATTGCCATCTATTTTCATCGGCCTTACTGTTTCATCAAACTTTACTCTTCCCTATTCAACAGCGGATTGGATCTGCTGACGGAAGACTTTGCACTCATTTATGTTGTGGGAACCTGTATTGTGCCACTTACAATATGTTCTTTACTTCAATTCTTCCACCGATGGAATCACATGATTCAGCGGGAGTAGGATATGCTTCTCCTTTAGTAGCAAGTCAAAAATCTTATCTACCATGTTGATGCCAAAGTCATACTTTTATTCCTTCTCGGCAGCTTTTATCCATGGACAAGTTACCGTCTTCTTCAATCTAGCTCATTTGGCTAAAGCGATATCACCATCGGAGTCTTTCTGCTTTGAATCCGATAAGTAAAATTGCACCTGAGCTACCCGCTTTTGCGTTTTCTCTTTACGCATCTCTTGAAATCGTCTTTCATGTGCCGATACCCTTTGCGCCAGGTGCGACAGGCTGTCAAACTCTTGGGAAGAAAACCTCTCCCTAATCGGCGACAGAAGGCCCTAAAATGCTAATTTGGCCAACTGAGCGTCGGTTAGACTGAGGCTATAACATTGGCTTCTTACGTCATAGAAACACTGAATATATTCTGATACCGACTCATCAAGACGTTGTTTCATGACCGTCAGGTCTATCAATTTCATCTGCTGAATCCTAGCGAAGAAATACTTATGGAACTACTTCTCTAAATTGGCCCATCCCTTGATTGAATTTGGCGGTAGCAAGGAAAACCAAGAGAAAGCTGATTCTAACAGGGACAATGGAAAGAATCTAACTCTGAGCGCCTTTTCGGCTCATGCCTCTCTGCATTGCGCTAGAAACGACTGATATGCTCAACCGTTGAAGTACTGTCTTGACCAGAAAACTTCGAGAAATCTAGAACTTTGTACCTATTCGGTAGCAGCACTCTATCGAATCAATCTGGATATGGATGCCGATACATAAACTTTCCTCCTTTGGCTTGAGTCCAAACTGATCTCTCATAATTTCTATGATCTTGAAGGCGAAACCATCTTCTTTTGGCGCCGGATAATGCTGTATCGGTGTCGCTGCCCTCTCTTGATGTTGATAATTATTCTAGGTCAAAGTGCCTTCAAAACCATATGTTGACAATGAGGCCCATAATAAGCCGTGTGATGATACCCCGACAGAGGTGCACTCACCAGCGGTTATTATGTTTGTGGTTGAGCACCGATCGGAATCGAGGCTGACGATATTAAGCTTGGCATTGAGTTGTGCTCCAGCCCATAAGTGACCAGTGGTAGGAGGGTTGTCATCGACGGAGGCGAACTCAGAATGATGGGCGCCAATGACCTCTGCGGAAGATAAACCGGTCCTTAGGGCAGCTCCTGAGCGATGGACCCGTCCACCGTCTTCTTGATCAGCCCGTACAGAGTGTTTACTAAAATGCTAGACTGGATGATAAGTGCATAGTTAACCGCCTCATTGACCGTGTCCTAGAACGATCTCTAGTTCTGCAGGCTCTGACTGCTCGATTCGCCTTGCAAAGACAGGATTGGCAGTTGACTCTTCTGAATCGGTCCGCACCGAGTCATACTGAAAGATTCTAGGCATAACTTCTAGAAATCCAAGATACTTTGCTGTACCTCTCTCCTCTGCTCATCAAACAAAACGTCCATGGTGATCGGGATGATGGCGTGGTTGACTTCCTCGATCTCCTTCCCAGCCATGGCACCGATGAAGAGGAAACTTCTTGAACTTTGCGAACATGTCCCACTGGGCGTGCCAAGAAAGCATGTTGACACGAAAATTGCAGGTATCTTCGCACCTTCACACTCGAAGGCCTAGAAAAGTCTGCTTAGCTCTAGTGCAGGTTCTAAATAACCTAGAGGTGTATAAAGCATGCCAGTCAATTTGACCCTATAATTGACAAGGAGACAAACGTGAGATGTTCTAACGCTATGGGCGATGGCCAATCGGCATCGGCTTTGATAGCACGCATAAAGGCTATGATGCATCGTGGAAAGCATATATAGTACCATAAATACTACCAATCGGCTCTAGTGCTAGTGCCCTGGCGTACCAATCTCTATAGTTTGAACTAAACCGATACAGCGCAAAGATACCGTACCAAGAGAAATATGAACAGAATTGAACCGATCGACAGAATAACAAATAATTCATCGGCTAAATGCATAGACTCAAGCAATAAGCATAACATAATAAAGTGAATCAGTGCATTGAACCGATAACTAGCAAACCTACTCAATCTGCTCACAGTATTGGACTCAGCCAAGAAAGCCATGAATAGATCAATCAGTCTACCAAATAGGCTATCCCCGTCGTGATCAGAGATCGGAATTAACCGATACCGCCTGATCCCAGCAGGGAATCACCCTAATGCTATGTACCTAAAGTTAGCGATACGCCGAAGGGTTGATTGATTGATTGTATGAACTCCATTACAATTGCCCCGGCCTTATCTATTTATAGCCGGGTAGTGTTGACACTAATTTTGGCTCCTTAAAAAATATATATAGCCATGGGATACAATAAAAGAAAAATCTCATAATAAATATGCATCAAACATGTGCGATTGTTCACAGGCATGAAATATTATCTGATACTGAGCGAGTGTCATAATATATATATATATAATAACAGTGCCCTCCAAGCGACGTGAAAAATTAGATATATATATATATAATCATAGCATTTGCCTAGTGGCATGAAATATAAATATAAATATAATCATAACACCTGCATTAAGAAATATTATATTTCAAAAAGTTATTGGTGTGACACCGAACAATGTCGATATACATATAATATGTGTCTCATGGTGTGAGATGTCATTATGACTGCACTCACGTGCGTTATAAAGAATCATATAGACATATATACACACACACACACACATATATATATATATATGTAATGATAATGTCTCTCTACCCATGAGAGGTATGCTATTATCGGTATGACACTACACATGTGTCATAAAAAAATATGCAACAATAAAATATAACATTTATGGGTACGACATCATGCACACATGTCAGAAAAAAGTGTATATATGCAATGATAATAAAAATATATATTCATTAGTTGACGTGAAATATTGCATTTCAAATATTCATCAATAGAAAGACCAATATAATATTTTAAAGAAAATATATATTGTGGCGTGTCAATTTTAGAGTTATCTAAAACACACATCTCTGAAATAAAAAGAAAGATATATATACATCGATAAGTAATTTGCACAAATAAGATTGATCACATAGTTTTACAGACTCAAATGTCAACCATATATATATTTATACAATAAATACAATTAAACGACAATAAATTAATAGGGATACCTAGGTGCTTTGACCAAATCATAAAGGGGACTATATATGTTTTGCATGCACAAAAATGAGGGCGGCCAGCTAGCACCTCTCACGCAGTGGCAGCCTTTTCCCTTCACAATACGTACAGGAAGTGGAGAAGCTAGCCCCTTAGCTTGCATGCAATTTTGATAATAAAAAAAGGAAAAAAGAAAAGGAGACATACATATCCAGAAAACCGCTCCATTCCCACGTACAACCACATTCATCTCCAGCATCAGCATTTGAGGCCATTATACATCAAGGGACATGTTGATGGTAAGCCGATGTCAAAGATGTTGCTCGACGGAGGAGCCGCCATTAATATAATGCTTTACTCCACCTTTCGCAAGCTCGGTAAGGTAAACAAAAATCTGGTAAAGACTAACATGATGTTAAAATACTTTGGCGGCAACTTATCAGATGCCAAAGGCGTCTTGAACGTCAAGCTCATGGTCAGAAGTACAATACTACCGACCACATTTTTTGTAATCGATGAAAATGGATCGTACAACCTCTTTCTTGGAAGGGATTGGATCCACGCTACCTGCTACATCCCTTCTACAATACACTAGAGCTTAATGCAATGGTAGGACGATCAGGTTGAAGTCATTCAAGCCAATAGATCGGTTATTGTGTCAACAACTGATGCACCCGACTTTGAGAAAATGGACTGCCTTTTTGGACGTGTTTGGAAAGAGGATTTTTTAAGGATGTCAGATCTTGGCCTTTAGCTGATAAACGAAATGATTATGGGCCAGGATCCTGATGGTAATATGCCCTAGAGACAAGTTCTGGAGGAACCGGAAATTCTAGTTGGACCGAAACTTCTAGGCCTGCCCTGGTGGCGAGTTCTGAAGGAACCGGAAGTTTTGGTTGAACCAGAACTTGTGGGCCTGCTCCAGAGGTGAATTCTGGATGAATCAGACGTTCTGGGCTTCGGCCAGAACTTCCGAACCGAAATAAATTCGATAGAGAATGTTATTTTTGGAAGTTCTGGTTGGACTGGAAGTTCCGGGTTCAGAAGTTCTGGTTGGATCAGAACTTTTGGATCAAAATAAATTCGATACAGAATGTTATTTTTGGAAGTTTCGGGCCTCGGCCGGAACATCCAGGCCGAACGTGTAGATTAGATCTGGTAAGCATTAATGTTGATTAAAGACTCATCAGTGGGCTCTATACAAGGAGAGGAGGGGCTAGGGCGCAAAGGCTGTTGGACCTCCCCTAACCCTAGCCGCCACCTCTCCCCTAGCCTAACCTTCTATGGCCGCATCTCCCTTAACCTCGCGCATGGTACTAGCATACCAGCGTGAGGTGATCCCGTCCATGTACGTGTGGATACCGTAGAGGCGCTGCTGCAATTGTGGCGCTGATCATCTTGACGTGAGGATTGCAAAGCCACATCGTCTTTGCCGCTGACGATTGGACGGAGCTAGACGGAGTTGACCGAGAACGCGCTTCCCTAACTCTTCTTCCGCTGCCCTAGCGCGTCTCGTGACTAGAAATAACGATCCATGATCCCATTACTCGCATGGTTCCTAGGTTGAACGGGGTAGAAAAAGTTTTATTTTATGCTAGCGTGGCCTACCCGTTCCCTAGCAGTGGTATTAGAGCCTACGTGCATAGTATTTGTTCTGGATCATACACATATAAATGATATATGGTGGAAATAGATTAGATCTATTGTTCTTGCGTCGGATTTTTAGAAGTTCTAGGCTCCAGCCGGAACTTCCGGGCTGAAATAATTTTCGTACAGAAGGTTATTTTCAGAAGTTCTGGGTTTGACCCGGAAGTTCCGGGCCAAAATAAATTCGATACAGAAGGGTGATTTCGGAAGTTTCAGGCTTTGAGCCAAAAGTTCTGGGCTTCAGCCGAAAGTTCCAGGATTTGAGCCGAAAGTTCCAGGTCTACTTTTCAGTCACGCATAGATTCGACGCTTAACTCGTTTTTGCAGAGAATGTTGTGACAGGTATGGTCTTGTGATGTATACGATGCACGCATGTAATTTTCATGGCCTGCGTGTCATGGTTAATTACAGCCCAAGGGTGTTCTATTGTTGTATGACCTACGTGTCGACATGTGATGCTTCTTCTCATGTAATTTGTATAGTGCTATTAGATGTAATAGACTCATACAAGATCATGGAGCCTTAAAGCGCGATGACTCGAAGGACAGGAACCGTGGAGATGGAGATCACCATGTGAGAAGAGCCATACTATGTCACAGTTAATATAATTGCATATGATGTTTACTTATGTTCCTGTCATACTATTCTTTCATGTTTTGTATGCGGTAGGCATCGTTACCATGTTAGAATAGTTTCCCTCAAAAAATTAAGTGTTTTTAATGCCCTTTCTAATAGCTGCACCTACAAAGTTTTTTTGATCATTGTATGGTAGGTCTGCCAAAGCAGAGTGCCATCTTTTATCCTAACCAGTTAGAGTGGATGTCAAAGATCCACAAGCATAGTATTGGTCTGCTTAACAAAGCTATCAAAATGGTTTTGGGCTTTGGGGCATGCTGTTGGGTACTGAGGCGTAGGGACAAAATGATTGTATATCATGTAGTGGAGTATCTTCTATTTGATAGAAAATTCACATTAGTGTAGTGCCAAAACTTGCATTTTTCTATTGTAGATCATGGCACCTACTGCTAGTAACACTTCCAGTTTTAATTTGCGATCAATTCTTGAAAAGGAAAAGCTTTCTGGAACAAACTTTATTGATTGGCATAGAAACTTTTATCGATGACTTTAGTAGATTTGGTTATATCTTCTTAATGAGGCATAAGTCTGAATCCTTTGAAAAGTTCAAGGAGTTCTAGAATGAGGTACAAAATCATATAGGCAAGACAACTAAATTTCTACGATCGGATCGTGGAGGTGAATATTTGAGCCATGATTTTATTGATCATCTAAAGCAATGTGGAATTGTTTCATAGCTGACTCTACCAGGCACGCCTCAATGGAATGGGGTGTCCGAGCGGAGGAACCGAACTTTGTTATACATGATCCGATCAATGATGAGTCAATCTAATCTTTCATTGTCCTTCTAGGGATACACTCTAGAAACTGCCGCTTTCACATTAAACAGGGTTCCATCTAAATCTGTAGAGAGGATGCCATATGAGATATGGACTGGGAAACGTCCCGGTTATCTTTTCTAAAAATATGGGGTTGTGAGGCCTATGGAAAACGTTTGACGTCTGATAAGCTCACTCCTAAATCTGATAAATGCTTCTTTGTGGGGTATTCTAGGGAAACCAAAGGATATTACTTCTATAACCGGGAAGATGGCAAAGTGTTTGTCGCCCGAAATGGTGTTTTTCTTAAGAAAGAGTTTCTCTCGAAAGGAGTTAGTGGGAGCACGGTGCAACTCAAATAGATTCGGGAACCACTTGAAAGTGTTTCAGCTGCTATTGAACCATAACTCGATATGCAAGATGTTACAGAATCTGTTGTCGAGACACCAGCCCCACGTCGGTCGGAAAGGGCTAGTTGTGCACCCGAGCGGTTTATGTTATTAACCACAGGGTAGCACGATATATTATTGTTGAACAATGATGAACCTAAGAACTACTCGAAAGCGGTGATGGGACTAGACTCTGAGAATTGGCTTAGAGCCATAAGATCTGAGTTAGAATCCATGCGAGAGAATCAAGTTTAGAACTTGGTCTATCCACCTAATGGTGTTAAAACTATCGAGTGTAAATGAATTTTTAAGAAAAAAATAGACATTGATGGAAATGTTCACATCTATAAGACACTATTGGTGACGAAAGGTTTTAGGCAAATTCAAGGTATTGATTATGATGAAACATTTTCGCCCATCATAATACTAAAGTCTATCCGGATCATCCTATCAATTGCCGCATATTATGACTGCGAGATTTGGTAAATAGATATCAAAACGGCTTTTCTTAATGGAAACCTAAACAAGGATGTGTACATGACACAGCCTGAAGGTTTTGTCGATCCGAAAAATGCTGGGAAAATTTATAAGATTCAAAAGTCCATTTATGGGCTGAAGCAAGGTTCTCGGAGTTAGAATCTTTGTTTTGATGAAGTGATCAAAGGGTTTGGTTTCATCAAGAATGAAGAAGAGCCTTGTATTTACAAAAAGGCCAGTGGGAGCGCACTTGTATTTCTAGTCTTATATGTAGATGACATACTGTTGATCGGAAATGATATTCTAATGCTCGATGCTGTTAAATCTTCATTGCGAAAAAGTTTCTCAATTAAAGATCTTGGAGAGGCAGCATACATATTGGACATAAAGATCTATAGAGATAGATCGAGAAGGCTAATTGGATTAAGCCAAAGCACGTACATTGACAAGGTATTGAAATGGTTCAATATGCAGGATTCTAAGAAAGGTTTCTTGCCAATGTCACATGGTATTACTCTCAGCAAGAGGCAGTGTCCTTCGACACCTGATGAGCTTGAGAAGTTGAGTATGATCCCGTATGCTTCGGCAATTGGGTCCATCATGTATGCCATGCTTTGTACATGCCTAGATGTCTCTTATGCTCTAAGTGTTACAAGTAGATACCAATTAAACCTAGGTGAAAATCAATAGGCGATAGTGAAGAGTATCCTCAAGTACTTGAGAAGAACTAAGGATATGTTCCTAGTCTACGGAGGTGCGAAGGAGCTCGTTGTAAATGGTTACACTGACGCTAGCTTCCAAACCGACAAGGACGATTCGAGATCGCAGTCTAGATTTGTGTTTTGCCTTAATGGAGGCACGATGAGTTGGAAAAATTCCAAGCAAGAAACGGTTGTAGATTCAAAAATAGAGGCCGAGTACATAGCAGCTTCTAAAGCTGCGAAAGAGGCTGTTTGGATCAGAAAATTTGTTTCTGAGCTGGGTGTTGTCCCTAGTGCGTCCAGTCCAGTGGACCTCTATTGTGATAATAGTGGTGCCATTGTGCAAGCCAAGGAGCCTAGGCCACACTAGAAGTCCAAGCACATACTGCGGCGCCATCACCTCATCCGAGAGATCATAGATAGAGGTGATGTAAAGATATGCAAGGTGCACACGGATTCGAACAATACTGATCCGTTGATGAAACCTCTCTCGCAACCCAAGCATGAGGCGCACTTGAGCTCTATGGGTATTAGATACTTGTGTGATAGAGTCTAGTGTATGTAAGATAAGGAGTCTTGTCTATGCTGATGTATTTTGGATAATTGGTTATCTTGTTCCTTGAATAATTATCTTTTACATTAATCAGCAAGTATGTGACTTGTTTGTGAGACTTTGTTTTATCATGATGTGATTCTAAATGATCCCTAATCTCATATCATCATGTGGGACAATGATGATTTATAGATTACCATATTTGACTAATTGACGATCATGTTTCACGGATCATAGGTATGGAGATATCAAATCAGTGATGTGAACACATGTTGGAGAACATGATGTTGGATAGACCCACCTTGAGATACTGCTGGGATTGTTATTCTTGATGTGCCATCAGTTAATATCTCAAATGGTGTACCTGCAGAATCCTTTGACCTGAGATCATCATTGATTCCAGAATGTGTAGTAACACATTTAGGGGCTTCCAAATGCTTTTCCGTAACTAGGTAGTTATAAAGGTTGCTTTCGGGTATGTTATGAAACATGTCTTGGGATGTGAGCGATTAAGATGGAATTTACCCCTCCTAAATAACGGAAGATACGTCTCGGGGCCCCTCGAGATAGTTGGATTGAGAAAGTGCATGCCATGCCACCATGATTAAAGAGTTAATCATGATTAATCCACTACTTGATCGAGTGAAGTGTCGACATATCACAAGAGTGGCACAAATCTCATCTTGAGCTTGACTGATGTTGTGTGGTAAAGGGATTGGTACGTGAATATATCAAGGTTCAGTTGATATGATCTTTGTATGCATTCGGGGGTTAGTATGTGCTGCTAGGTACTGCTATTGACTTGCGATCTGAAAAAGGTTTTCGGGTAGCGGCCGTTTACATATGAACCTATCAGGTCACACGCTTAAGGGGATAGGATTTAAAGCTTACAAGTATTGACTCTAGTGTAAGTGGGAGATTGATGGTAATATGCCCTAGAGACAAGTTCTGGAGAAATTGAAAATTCTGGTTGGACCAGAACTTTCGGGCCCGCCCTGGTGGTGAGTTCTAGAGGAACCAAGGCCTGTTCTAAAGGCGAATTCTAGAAAAATCGAAGTTTTGGGCTTCGGCCGGAACTTCCAGGCCGAAATAAATTCGATACAGAATGTTATTTTTAGAAGTTCCGGTTGGACAGGAAGTTCCGAGTTCAAAAGTTTCGGTTGGACCAGAACTTCCGGATCAAAATAAATTTGATACAAAATATTATTTTTAAAAGTTTCGGGCCTCGGCCGGAACTTCCGGGCCGAACATGTAGATTAGATCTGGTGAGATTTAATGTTGATTAAAGGCTCACCAGTGGGCTCTACATAAGGAGAGGAGGGGCTAGGGCATAAAGGCTGTTGGACCTCCCCTAACCCTAGCCGCCACCTCTCCCCTAGCCTCACCTGCTCTGGCCGCATCTCCCCTAACCTCGCGCGTGGTACTAGCATACCGGCGTGAGGTGATCCCGCCCCTGTACGTGTGGATATAATAGAGGCACCGCTGCAATTGTGGTGATGATCATCTCGACGTGAGGATCGCAAGGCTACATCGTCTTCACCGCCGACGATTGGACGAAGCTAGGCAGAGTTGATCGAGGACGCGCTTCACTAACTCTTCTTCCGCTGTCCTAGCGCATCTCATGACTAGTGGTAACGATCCATGATCCCATTACTCGCATGGTTCCTAGGTTGAACGGGGTAGAAAAAATTTATTTTATGCTAGCGTAGCCTACCCGTTTCCCAACAGATCCGTGTCTCGAGAAATAAATAATGAAAAAGGGAAGCTCGAAAAAGGGTTTACATCGGCCGATGAACTAGAAGAAGTATATATCGGACTAGAAGACAGGCTAAGACCGATGTACATTAGTGCTAAGTTACCTTCTTCTGTAAAAGAAAAATTGGTTGCTTTATTGAAAGAATTTTGGGATTGTTTTGCATGGGAATATCGTGGGATGCCTGGACTTAGCTGATTGATTGTAGAACATCAGCTCCCTATAAAAATAGGATTTTGACCAGTGAAGCAAAGCCAGAGAAGGTTGAAGCCAGAAATGTATCCTCACATAAAGGCCAAAATCACGAGACTATACGAAGCAAATTTCATAAGGTCATGCCGATACATGGATTTGGTGTCAAATATATTGCCCGTATGGAAGAAAAGTGGTTAGCTAAGAGTATGTGTAGATTTTAGGGTTTTAAACAAGGCCACACCAAAAGATGAATACCCGATGCCGACTGTGGATTTGTTAGTCGATGCGGTGTCAGTGTATAAGATTATTAGCTTCATGGATAGGAATGCTGGGTATAATCAAATATTTATGGCAGAATAAGACATCCCAAAAACCGCTTTTAGGTGCCTCAGTGCCATCGGTTTATTTGAATGGGTCATCATGACTTTTCGGTTAAGGAACACCGGAGCAACATATCAGATGCGATGAATTACATATTTCATGATTTGATCGGTTCACTAGTAGAAATTTATATCGATGATGTAGTTGTTAAATCTCAGGATGATAAAGGATATTTGGTCATTCTAAGAAGAGTTCTGGAAGCATGATGTTTCATGAAAGAGGAATAGAAATAAGGTAGAATATTATTTAGGCCATCAAGACAACAGTACCATCAGAGAACAAGACTAAATTTTGATCTTTGATCGGCAAGATTAACTTATCAAATTTATCAGGCCGATTAGAACCATTCACATCTTTGCTGAGGATGAAAGAAGGGGAGGAATTTATTTGGACCGATAAACATCAGAAAGTATTTAATGAGATCAAGAAATATTTAAGCTCTCCTCCGATTCTGATCCCACCACGGCCTAGTAAGCCATACAAGTTATATTTGTCCGCCAATGACGTGAGCATCAGATCAGTATTGATTCAAGAAGTAGAAGGAAAAGAACACATCGTGTTTAATATAAGCCGATGATTGTTGGACGCCGAAACAAGGTATCCCACAGTTGAAAAGTTGTGCCTATGCCTTTATTTCTCTTGCACTAAATTGAGGCACTATATTATCGGCGCAATGCACGGTCGTGTGTAAAGCCGATGTCATTAAGTACATGCTATCGGCTCCAATTTCAAAGGGAATGATTGGCAAATGGGTATTTGCATTAACAGAATTCGATTTACAATATGAATCGGCTAAAGCGGTCAAAGGCCAAGCCATCGCTAATTTTATTGTGCGGCATAGAGATATAGCAATAGACTATATGAAGCCAATACCATGGACGCTTTTCTTCGATGGATCAGTATGTAGGCATGGATGCGGCATCGGGCTGATAATTATATCACCTTGGGGGGCAAGCATTGATTTCGCTTATACAATTAAGCCATGTCGCACCAATAATCAGGCAGAGTATGAGACGGTTCTTGAAAGATTAAAATTGTTATCAGAGATAGAAGCCGATGCCATTGAGATCGTGGGGGATTCCTTGTTGGTGATTAGGCAACTTGAAATAGGCAATCTAAAATTCTTAATAAAACTTGTTAGTTCAAACTTTCAGGGCCCGGACTATCCGGACATAGTCGGATACTCCGGGTGCCGGATGAAACTAAAAAATGTTTGAGGTCCGGATATCTGGATATAACCGGATGATCCGGGCACTGTAGATCTAAAAGCCACAAATACTGCAGAGCATAAACTAGCTAATGAGATTCTATAACAATAATGCATATGATAGCTTGTTAACTCAATGATCAACAGTAAACCACAACTAACAAAAGTAAAGGAGGACACAAGTGATTTTTCACCAAAGTTCAGATCCAATGATCCTACGTCTCCGTTGAGGAAACCCCAAAGGGCCGGGTCTCTTTCAACCCAAATCCTCACCAAGCGCTCACCACTGCAAGCCTTGGTCTTTCACTATGTTACCTCTTTGAAGCCGAGGCGAGGCCATGTATAAACTTGTTCGATCATCCATAATCCTTGGGTGCTCATGGATCGATGCCTAGCCATCAAGGAGATCTCAATCTCCAAGAACCCGTTGATGTGATCCAAGATGTGTACTTAAGAAAATCACAAAGAACATGATGCACACGCCACAACAACTCCCAAAGAGTGGATCACTCAAGAACACGAGGAGCTTGTGGAGAACTGCAAATCTAGCAGAGAGGATGAGAGAATATGGCAGGGCTGCTAGGGTTTGCAATCACGTGCCCTGATTATGGAGAGGGAGGGTATTTATACCCCTGTCCCAAATCTGGCCATTAGGGCAATAAATCGCGCACTGTTTATCCGGACACTCCGGGCTTAACTGGATAATCTGGATCAATAAAAATCGAAGCAGAACTGATGTTTTAGATAGTCCGGCTTGAATCCAGATATTTTGGGACAAAAATAAGTCCAACCAGAAAGGTGTTTTTGGACCATCCAACCAAGGTCCGGATGCTCCGGGCCACGGAATAAAATCCAATAGAAAGCAATTTTTAGATCATCCGACCAAAATTCGGATGTTCCGTCTCCAAAAATAAATTCAACAAAAACATGATTTTGGACCATCCGGACAGGTCCAGATATTCCGGGCTTCAAAGAAAATCCAAACAGAAACATATTTTTGGATCGTCTGATCAGTATCCAGACAGTCCGACTTGAAAAATAAATCAAATAGAAGCCTGTTTTTAGATTGTGCAGCTTGAACTCGGATAGTCCGACGTGCAAACAAAATCCAACAGAAGTATGTTTTTAGATTGTCCGCCCTAAACCCGGACAGTCTGATATGTAAAATAAATCAAACAGAACCAAAGTTTTGGATTATCCCGACATGTCCGGATTATCCGGCTCTGCTGGAAAGCCAAAAACTAACTTAGAAAAGTTCCAAAACTTTTTAAGAAAGATTTTGATTTGAGCACTTAGCTTTGGATCATTGATCAACGCATCCCTCTTGATAGTACGGCATACCTAGACTCAAGAAAATATAAAATATATGCAATTTGCACACTTTGAGCCTAAGAAGTACTAAAGAGGATGATTTCTTTAAAATTGATCGAGCTACAATGCCACTTTAGATCTTAATACATGCATCCATCTTAGCAACAATATTAGTAGCATTTGATCACTATTGTCATTAATACACCAAAATAAATTAGGGGCCTAGATGTATCAAGATGCACTTTCACAACTCTCCGGAGAGTATGACTATAAAGACGAAAATTTGAGGGCCTATTTTAAAAAAATGCCAGGAATTGTTAAAGGGATTCAAGATAGTGTCGCTGACGCACATATCAAGGAATCAGAACCTAGAAGCCAATAACCTGGCACAAGCTGCATCAGGGTATCGGTCAACGGATAAGCTAGTTGAAGTAGAAATAACCGATATCGATGCTGAAGACTAGAGGGCTGAAATAGTAAGCTACCTATGGGATCCATCCCAATCGACCTCAAGAAAGCTCCGTTACAAAGCACTAAAATATGTATTGCTAGATGAGGAGTTATATTATCGGACAATTGATGGGGTTTTATTAAAGTGCCTAAATCTAGAGGAAGCCAAATTCATGATGTGTGAGGTATATGAAGGAATTTGCGGAACCCATAAATCGGTCCACAAGATAAAGTGGCTGCTATGACAAACAGGTTATTTTTGGCCGATGATGCTCGAAGATTGCTTCAAGTACTACAAGGGATGTCAAGATTGCTAGAAGTTTAGAAACATACAACGGGCTCCCGCTTTGGCCATGAATCCAATCATCAAGCCATGGCTGTTCAGAGGTTGAGGAATAGAAATGATTGGCCAAATCTACCCATCATCTAGCAAGGGATATAAGTTTATACTAGCTGCAACCGATTACTTCACCAAGTGGGTAGAGGTGATACCACTGAGGAAAGTGACGTCCTAGGAAGCGATTGAGGTCGTCAAAGAGCATATTATTTATAGGTTTGGGATTCCTCAAACAACCACCACCGATCAAGAATTGGTATTTATGTCAAAAGAGTTCCAACAGTTCATGACCGGCATAGGGATCAAGCTACTAAATTTGTTGCCTTATTATGTCCAAGCAAACGGCCAAACTAAAGCTTCAAACAAAAGTCTGATAAAATTGATCAAGCACAAGATTACAGAACAACCTAAGAAGTGGCATACGACGCTAGCACAGAATCGGCTTCGTGCACTCAGAAAGATAGAAGAGAACAAGGCAAGAGTGGAGAGACATTATAATAAGAAAGTATCAACCAAGACGTTTGAAGAAAATGACTAAGTCTGGAAACTCGTGCTACCGATCAGGACTAAAGATAATCGTTTCGACAAATGGTCCCCTAATTGGGAGGGTCCCTATTGAATAAGCCGAATTGTACCAGGCAACGCCTATGTATTGAAGACACTAGGAGGGGAAGAGTTCGTAAAGGTGCTTAACGGCAAGTACTTGAAGATGTACCATCCAAGTGTCTGGATCGAGACCTGATCAGCCAAAAGGCCGATGAGTAAGGAATAGAATAGACAACATCCAATAGTCAATACCGAGGGTATCACCTTTAGAAACAATCAGATAGCCAATACTGAGGGTATAGCCTTTAGAACAAAATAAAGATCAACATCACAAGTCAAGATGACCAACATTCAGAATATCACCACAAGAAATCACGAAGGGAATAATATCATCGTACAACCATTCCAAGCTTACAGCTTCAATAAAACTACTCAAGGGTTGCTTGCATCGAGAAAGTCAGTAAGAACTGCAACAACAAGGTCATGAATAGCACCGATGGCAGCTAAATCCTGGAGGTTCTTGTCATCACTCTGGGGATCGGCTTTGAATCTTGACAACAATGAAGGACCTCCTTGGTAGAGGCAGCAAGGTCTCACCGTTCAACTTCAATTTGCCCTAGCAGCTCTGTCAACCTTTGTCGAGAAGAGGTGATGCGAGCGCGGACATCCTCCAGATTGGAGGCAAGATCAGCCTCCTTAGTAAGAAGTTGAGTGATCCGACTCTCAACTTCAGTAGGCTCGGCCTCCAAGGCAGCAAGGGAAGCCTTCTGAGGAGTCATGGTATGAACCATGAGGTGATGAGTGCTTGTCAACCGGGTGATGAAGATTGTATGATGAGGATGAAGGAGAAGAGGAGGAGATGACTCGACCGCGACGGAGCTGTCG
>KE370925.1:23345-50202 GCA_000418225.1 Zizania latifolia
CAAGGCTCGGCACAGCGACGATTCTCTTCGGCAAGATTTTTGTATAAACCTTCTACCCATTTGCTTACGCACACAACATGTTTGATAGAATGTCTGTGCTGTTTTCCTGTGTGCATGTCACATGTTCGATGAAATGCCCAAGAGACTGAACTGTGCTGTTTTTCTGTGTATGCCATGTGTTCGATGAAATGTCCATGAGGCTGAACACCAAGTTTTTGATCTTGTGCGTATGAGTGCATTTTTACGTGTCTTTTTCTGTAGATCGTATATTGTACTCATGGATGTATTTTGACTGAAACTTGTGTTTTCTTCGTACAATCCATTTCTGAAAATACTTTTTGGAGGAGTTTGTATAGACTTGCAATGAGTGAATATTTAAACACAGCCTTGTGCTGAGCATCTTAAAACCACTCGCAAGTTCGATACAAGAGGTCGAAAGATTTTTGTTTTTCCGTTGTGTTTTTGTTTTTGCGCCCATTCACCCCCCCTCTGGTCGCTAGTTTCGGTCCTACACCTTCTTCTTCATGAGCGTGTCCCGGTTAGCCTGAATGCCCTCCAGTTTTGATCGACAATCGGCGCGAGCAGCAATTTGCTCCTGAAGGCGCCTATACCGGAACTGATGACTCTCAAAGTAAGACATTGGGTCTAAGTCTTCCATAAGTTGATGACGAAGAACGTCCACCACATAGGCAAGTCGTGCCCTGACAGGCCCCGAATCAGTGATAAGGACGTCAATCGGCTACTTAACAAGATGCAGAACATCAACCAGGGCAGCATGGGTTTCTGAAGAAATTGGCTCAGCAACAGGGGTTTCGGCCTGGACTGTAGCAGCATCGCCACCAAGTTCATCAAGGTCAAAGGGAAGCAAATTGGGAAAAGATTGCAACCAAACAACAAGCCCATAAGGAGAATTATAGGACAATGGAGAAAAGCCATTGTTAACAAGAAGTCACCTCAGGGAGCTTAGCAGCAGCGGTTGGATCTGTAGTGTCTGGAAGGACAGCGTCATCAGCATTAAGAGCAGTAGTCCCCTCTGCCGATCCAGCCTAAATATCGGCTGCCGAGGTTGACCATGACACCTAATCTTCAACTACGGTAGGACTGAAAGCGATCGTGGTTGAATCAATAACACCTATGTCAGTAGAGAGAACAAGGAGGATCAACGGTGGAAATGTTGGCTGTGCTAGGGATACCTAAAAGTGCATCTTGATGCATCTAGGCCCCTAATTTGTTTTGGTGTATTAATGACAATAGTGATCAAATGCTACTGACATGGTTGCTAAGATGAATGCAGGAATTAAAAATTAAAAGTGGCATTGCGGCTCTATCGATCTTGAAGAAATTGGCTTATTACTTTTACTTAGGATCAAATTGTGCTTACTGTGTATATTTTACATTTTCTTGAGTCTAGATATGCCGTACTATCAAGAGGGATGCGTTGATAGTTGATCCAAAGCTAAGTGCTCAAATCAAAATCTTTCATTGAAAGTTTTGGAATTTTTCTAAGTTGGTTTTTGCTTTCCAGAAAAGCCGGATTGTCCAGGTTCAAGCCGGACTATCCAAAATCTGCCTTCAGTTTGGTTTTATTTACATGTCGGACTGTCCGGATTCTAGCCGGAAAATCCAAAAACATGCTAGTGTTCAATTTATTTTTCAAGTCGGGCTGTCTAGACTCTGGCCGGACTATCCAAAAACTTGTTTCTGTTGAAATTATTTTTGAAGCCAGAACGTCCGGATTCTTGGCCGAACAATCTAAAAATTGCCCTATGTTTGATTTTTATTCCGTGGCCGAGACCATCTAGACCTTGGTTAGACTGTCAAAAAACACTCTTCTGTTTGGACTTATTTTTGGTCTGAAATATTTGTACTCTGACCGGACTATCCGAAACACTAGTTTTGTTTCGAATTTTAGTTGGTCCGGATTATCCGATTAAGCTCGGACTGTCTAGATGAACAGTGCGTGATTTTTTGCCATAACGGATAGATTTGGTGCAGGGGTATAAATACCCTTCCCCTCCATAATAAGGGGGACGTGACTGCAACCCTAGACACCCTGCCATTCTTTCTCCTTCTTCCTTGTGTGTTGTTTTGAGTCTTAAGGGAAGAAAAGAGATTTCTCCACACAATCTCCATGGGTTCTCGTTTGATCAATCTCGTGAGAGTTGTGTGGATGTGTGCTTGATGTTCTTCATTGTTTCTTAAGCACGTGGCATAGGATCACGTCAACAAGTCTGTTACTCTTGAAGATTGAAGTCTCCTAGATGGCTAGGCGTCAATCCACGAGCACCCAAAACGTGTGGGTGAGTGGATACATTTGTACAAAGCTTCACCTTGGCTTCAACAAGGTAACCGAGTAAAAAACCAAGGCCTACGGAGGTGAGCGCTTGGCGAGGATTAGGGTTGAAAGAGATCCGACCCCTTGGGGTTTCCTCAACGAAGACATGGGATCGGAGGATCCGAACATCGGGAAAAAATCATTGTGTCCATTATTTATCTTGCTAGTTATATTTATTGTTAATCTATATATTTGCTAGCAAGTTTAAGTCTCATTGAATTAATCAGGGAGATTATTTTCAGTATTGGATATTGTGTCAGATCTGTTATGCTCGGACCATCCGGTTACACCCAGATAGTCTAGACCTCGGATAGTTTTTAATTTCGTCTGGCTCCCAGAGTATTCGACTAAAGTCCAAATAGTCTGGGTCCTAGAGGTTTGAACTAACCTATTTTTGTTGAGAATTTTAGATTGCCTATTCACCCTCCCTCTAGGCAACTTTTAATTGATATCAGAGCGGGCGCTTCTCAAAGGCTTAACCGCTTGAAGAGTACAGATATCTGAAGAGTCAAACTCCACTAGCACCAACAAGAATAGTGTTGAAGGAAAGAAAGGCGCAACATATCCTTTTGACTATTCCAAACTAAACTCTAGTAATAATTATCTCTGTGTGCCAACTGGTTGTGCACCTTACTTTGATGGTATACACTATGTGGCATGGAGACATAAGATGAAATTGCACCTAATCTCTATGTATCCAAACATTTGGAAGATTGTATGCACAGGTGTAGACGTGGATGACACGAATGGGGATGATCATCAATTAACTTCTGATGAAGAACAAGCTACCACCGCAATTCAATAAAGTTGATGGGCTTAAAGAAGCTAAAGAAATATAGGAGACTTTGCAAGTTGCTCATGAAGAAACCTCTTCTATCAGAGAATCAAAGAAAAAAGTCAAAGAAAGGTAACTATGATGGATAAATTTTTAGATAAAGTTGATCATAATGATTCTAGTGATGATGAGTCTAGATTTGATGATGCCATGTTTTAAAGTATGAATAAGCAAGTTTTATCAAAATTTAAAGAGCTTATGAAAACAATAGAAATGCCAGAAGCAACTTTAGAAAAACAAGAGGACCTTCTCATTAATGAGAAGGAGAGGAATCTTGAACTAGAGAGGCTTCTTGCTAAGGAAAAGACAAAGGTAGACAAGTTAACTACGCAATCTTGTTTAGTAAATAAGTCTAAGGAGGAATTATAGGATAAGCTCAAAACTCTTAAAGGTGAGCTTATTGTTCTTGAAATGAACAATAAGAACAATAAGAGCCTTGAAGAGAGAGTTGAGTCTCTAATAACTCATCATATTTATGTTCCTTCTATTGCGTCCACAAGCAATGGTTGTGCTAAATGTTATAATATTGATATTATTGCTTATGAGACTAACATGAAAGAAATTGAAGTATTAAGGAAGGAAAATAAAAGACTTGGCACCTTAATAAGCTATGGGTGCATGAAAGCCTACAAGACAAAGGATGCATCATACAAGACACTCAACACTCAAAATAATGTTGAAAAGAGAGGTCAAGGTGAATGCAAGAAGTAAGTACAAGGGTAAGGAGATCATCAAGTTTGTAAAGGAGGAACAAAGTTCGAAGAAGATCAACAACAAACATTTTGCTTCACAAGCTACCTTTTATACATCTTATCTTATTAGGAGAAACCAACGTGATAAAGTGGTTGCTTAATTTGTTGGTAGTAAAAATGAAAAACCATTGACATGCATTTGGATTCCAACGGTTCTTGTGACTAACATTGAAGAACCCAAAAAGGTTTGGGTACCTAAAAATAATAACTAATCTATTTTATAAGAATACTAATCCGGTGGATCTAGTTGGGCGATGGACAGTGGATGTACCAACCACATGACCGGAGAAAGGAGTATGTTCATCTCATTTGAGCTTTAAGGGTAAGTTGAAGGGAAAGCCTTATTTAGTCAATTTTGATCTAGATAAAGTTGAACCGAAAACTTACTTGGTAGCTTAGACTAGCATGGGTTATCGTCGACTAGCTCATGTTGGGATGAGGAACTTATCAAAACTTCTTAAAGAGAAACACATCCTAGGACTAACAAATATTGCGTTTGAGAAAGACAGGTTGTGCAGTACATATCAAGCAAGTAAACAAGTTAGAGCACCACACACCGCCAAGAACATCATGACAATAGGGAGGCCATTAGAGCTTCTACACATGGATCTCTTCAAACCAGTGGCGTATCTAAGCATTGACGGTAACAAATATAGCTTAGTTATTGTTGATTATTTTTCTCGCTTCACTTGGGTATTCTTTTTGCATGATAAGAGCGAGACACAAGGAGTGTTCAAAAGCTTTGCAAGAAGAGCTCAAAGTGAGTACGAAGTTAAGATCAAGAAAGTAAAAAAGCGATAACAGGAGTGAGTTCAAGAACACTCAAGTTGAAGAATTTCTTGACGAAGAAGGCATTAAGCATAAGTTCTCCGCTTTCTATGATCCACCTCAAAATGGATGGTAGAACGGAAGAACGGAACACTAATAGAAGCAGCAAGAACAATACTTAATGAGTACAAGACTTCAAACATATTTTGGGCAGAAGCAATCAACACTGCATGTCATGCGATCAACCATCTGTATCTACACAAAATTCTTAAAAAGGCGGCTTATGAACTTCTAACTGATAACAAGCCTAATGTTTTATATTTTAGAGTTTTTGAAAGTAAGTGCTTTATTTTGAGTAAGCGATCAAGAAACTCTAAATTTGCCTCTAAGGTCGATGAAGGTTTCTTGGTTGGTTAAGAGTCAAATGCAAATGCCTACCGTGTTTTCAACAAGACCTCTAGAATTGTTGAAGTCACTAGAGATGTGACATTTGATGAGACTAACGGCTCTCAAGTAGAGCAAGTTGATCCAAGCGTTGCAGGTAAAGAAGAACCTTCATGTGAAGCAATCAAGAACATGTCAATTGGAGATATAAGACCAAGAGCAGTAGAAGAAAGCGTTGATCCAACAAATACAAATAGAAGAAAGCGAAATATAAGAAACTCAAGAGCAGTAGGTGGTGGACAGGGAATAAGAAGTTCAAGAGGAAGTCGACCAACCACCTATACAACATCAAAGAATCCATCAAGACATTCAAAGAGATCATCATATAGACAATATCATTGGTGATCTACGAATGGGAGTAACCACTCGTTCACGTTTAGCAAATTTTTATGAATATTACTCTTTTGTGTCTTCTTTGGAACTAGTTAAAGTAGAAAAAGCTCTTGAGGATGTGGATTGGGTGATGGCCATACAAGAGGAGCTCAATAACTTTAAAAGAAATGAAGTTTGGATATTGATGAAAAGACCAAAGCAGAACGTAATTAGCACAAAATGGGTCTTCCGCAATAAACAAGATGAGCACGGCGTGATCATGAGAAATAAAGCTAGGTTGGTGGCACAAGGCTTCACACAAATCAAAGGTTTGAACTTTGGTGAGACGTATAACCTTGTTGCTAGGCTAGAGTCAATTCGTATATTATTAGCCTTTGCTACTCAACATGATTTCAAGCCTTACCAAATGGACGTGAAAAGTGCTTTCCTAAACGGTCCAATCACTGAGTTGGTGTATGTAGAGCAACCACCAGACTTTGAAGATCCCAAATATCTAAATCACGTGTTCAAGCTCCAAAAGGCGCTCTATAGGCTTAAGCAAGCACTTAGAGCATGGTATGAATGCTTTAGGGACTTTCTACTCAAAAAAGGCTTTAAAATAGGCAAAGTCGATCCTACCCTCTTTACTAAGTATTTTAATAATGATTTCTTTATTTGTAAATATATGTTTATGATATTATATTTGGTTCTACTAATAATGATTTCTGTGAGAAATTTAGTAGGATAATGACCAAGAGATTTAAAATATCAATGATGGGAGGATTGAAGTTCTTTCTAGGATTTCAAATCATGCAACTTAATTGGTGCCTCCGTCAATCAAACCAAGTACATTAAAGATATGTTCAAGAAGTTTGACATGAAGAATGCCAAACTCATCAAGACCCCCATGCAAATCAACGGGCATCTTGATCTAAATCAACAAGAAAAGAATGTCAATCAAAAGGTATACCGTTCTATGTTTGACTCCTTGTTATATTTATGTGCATCTAGGCTCGATATCATGCTTAGTATTTGCATGTGCGCAAGATTTCGAGCAGCACCAAAAGAACATCATTTGGTTACTGTTAAAAGAATCTTGAGATCTTTGGTTCATACTCCAAACCTAGGGCTTTGGTACCCGAAAGGCTCAACCTTTGATCTAATCAGCTATTCGGACTCTGATTATGCCGATTACAAAGTGGACAGAAAAAGCACCTCTAGAACCTGCCAATTCCTTAGTAGATCACTTGTTTCATGGTCTTCCAAGAAATAAAATTATGTAGCCTTATCCACAGCCAAAGCCGAATATGTACCAGCCGGTAGTTATTGTGCTCAACTCCTTTGGATGAAACAAACCTTGAAAGACTTTGGGCACAACATCACCAAGATCTCTTTATTGTGTGACAATGAGAGCGCCATTAAAATAGCCAATAACCCAGTTCAACACTCAAGAACTAAACACATTGACATTCGCCACGATTTCTTGAGAGATCATGAGATAAAGGGAGATATAAGCCTAACCCATGTGAGAAGAGATAAACAGCTCTCTGATATTTTCATCAAACCCTTAGATAAGCATCGGTTTTGTGAGTTAAGAAATGAACTGAATATCCTTAATTCTCGTAACTTAGCTTGATACACTTGCATATAAATGCCCAATTTAAAAATGAGGAGGTAAATTAATTGCCTTCTTCATATGTAATGGGCTACATTTTAAATAAATACAAATTTATCTTATATTGTTTATGATTCAATTTGAGCTATGTCATATTATTCATGTTTATTCATGCTTATATTATATGTGGTAAAATACTATTTTTAGCCCAAAGTTCATGGCATATGTCTCCTTGAATTCCTGTGAGTTGAGATTTCTAGAGGTCTCGGACCATCCGGCTAAACCCGGACAGTCCAGGCCTAGGACTTTTTGAAGTTTGGTTCTAGAGTACCTGTATTGTCCGACTACCTTCGGATAGTCCGATTCGCCCAGAAATCTAGATAGTATGGATTCTAGCCGGACAATCCGAAAACATGCTTGTGTTCAATTTATTTTTCAAGCCAGACTGTCTGGACTCTGGCCGGACTATCCAAAAACTTGTTTCTGTTGAAATTATTGTTGAAGCCGGAACATCCGGATTCTTGGCTGAACAATCCAAAAATTGCTCTCAGTTTGATTTTTCTTACGTGGCCCGGATCATTCAGACCTTGGTCAGACTGTCTAAAAAGGCTCTTCTGTTTGGACTTATTTTTGGCCCAGAATATCTGGACTCTGATCGGACTGTCTGAAACACTAGTTCTATTTCGAATTTTATTTGGTCCGGATCATTCGGTTAAGCCCGTACTGTCCGGATGAACAATGCATGATTTTTTGCCTTAACGGATAGATTTGGTACAGGGGTATAAATACCCTTCCCCTCTATAATAAGGGGGACGTGATTGCAACCCTAGACGCCCTGCCATTCTTTCTCCTTCTTCCTTGTGTGTTGTTTTGAATCTTGAGGGAAGAAAAGAGATTTCTCCACACAATCTCTACGGGTTCTCGTTTGATCAATCTCTTGAGAGTTGTGTGGATGTATGCTTGATGTTCTTCGTTGTTTCTTGAGCATACGGTGTCGGATCACGTCAACGAGTCTATTACTCTTAGAGATTGAAGTCTCCTAGATGGCAAGGCGTCAATCCGTGAGCACCCAAAGCGTGTGGGTTACCGGATACGTTTGTACAAAGCTTCACCTCGGCTTCAACGAGGTAACTAAGTAAAAACCAAGGCTTACAGAGGTGAGCGCTTGGTGAGGATTAGGGTTGAAAGAGACCAAGCCTCTTGGGGTTTTCTCAATAGAGACGTAGGATCGGAGGATCTAAACTTCAGGAAAAATCATTGTGTCCATTATTTATCTTGCTAGTTATTTTTACTGTTGATCTATATATTTACAAGCAAGTTTAAGTCTCATTGAATTCATCGGGTAGATTATTTTCAGCATTAATTATTGTGTCAGATTTGTTGTGCCCAGACCATCCGGTTACACCCGGACAGTCCAGATCTCGGATAGTTTTTAATTTCGTCTGGCTCCCAGAGTATCCGACTAAAGTCCAGATAGTCTAGGTCCTGGAGATTTGAATAACCTGTTTTTGTTAAGAATTTCAGATTACCTATTCACACCTCCCCCTTTAGGCAACTTTCAATACCGAAGCCCCCACATTTATGGTAGGAGCAGCGGATGGATTGGCCACTTAAAGCTAGACAATGTAAACAGAAAAGGTTAGAGGTAGAAATAAAAGGGCGAAAATGCCGTGAAGAAAGAACCCTTACGGAAGCAGCACGAGCAGAAGAAATAGGCTGGGATGGAGAGGGAGCAACAGGGGCCTTCTTTTGTCTTCTTGGCCAGGATCTTGATCGTTGTCGACACCACCGGCCATTTCTGACGGGAGGGACTAGAGGCCCGGGATGCTGTAGGATTGCCATCGATGACGGCGGATGGGCTAGGCATGCTGATTCCCAAATTCGGAGTCGACGATGACTCTATATATGCAATTGACCTGCTGCTGTTACTAACAGCAGACACCTCTATGCCCTGGTCCTGTTCAAGTGATGAAGCAAATTATAGAAGGAGTTGGCAAAACTACAAAGATGTAAGAAGGGCAGAAGCATAACTCGGCGACAACCTCGCCGGAATCAGGGTCAATCAGGGCATAGTAGGACGATACGCCCCGGGAGAATAGATGAAGTGTTAGTTCATCCCAGAAGCAAATAAACGATCGGCTCTAAGATGAACTCAGCGACCAACCTTGGAAATCGCCGAAAGGGATACAGCCAGGCAAGTTGAGCAGAGACACATACACTGATAGAGTCACACTACCTAAAAAAGGTTATTCGTGGCGGGTCATAAAACTCATTAGTGATGGGTCATGAAACTCACTAGTGACGGACATCACACCCGTCACTCTTATCACATCAATAAAGCCCTATCATTAGTGACAGGTATTCACCCATCACTAAATGGACCCTTTAGTAACGGGCCACAATATTCACCCGTCACTAAATAAAGGGTACCCTTTAGTGACGGGCCACAATATCTACCCGTCACTAAAGGGTACTATATTGTGGCCCATCACTAAAGGGTACGGTTATACTGTGCCCATCACTAAAGGGTACGGTTATACTGTGGTTCGTCACTAAAGGGTACCCTTTAGTGACGGTTACACTGTGGTCTGTCACTAAAGGATGTCATATCGACGCAGAGGTGGAACCCTTTAGTGACGGGTTTTTATTTAGACCCGTCACTAATATTATGGTTATATTGTAAAAAAATAACTTTTTTAGGCTGCATCCTGAATCAAAGCCAAGATTTAGCAACCAACATTATACATTACAAACACATCACAGAATATCACAACACAATTTGTATTGCAAAAGCAAAGCATACATTACATAAATGAGCCGTTCACTAACTGTTACAAGTCATATTTATATCATAATCAATAAAAATTAATTCATACCACTACAATGGAAATCTCCCTTTGAAGAGATGATGATCCATTAAAAATATCCCTAGCTGTCCTCGGATGCCATGCAAGTCAGTCCCCATGAGAAAATTTTTAGGTATATATACGAAATGAGTTTTTACATTAGTCAATATATACATAAGTGAAAAGTAAATTCAACACAGCAATCACATAAATGATAGTATCTTACTTTCGGCATTTAAAGTTCTGTTGTCTTTAAGGCCATCATCATATGGTATGCGACATAAAACCTACATTGGTTTTTTAGGAGATTGAGTGTAGCACTGCTATAGAAATACACAATTAGTGAGGATGACACATTTAATTTGGATAAGGCAAATATTTAGAGACTTATCAGCACTGTGGTTTTATGCACCAACTATTGGCGTTTCGTTGTGTTTGATGTACCAGCACCGGCACCAAAAGCTCTATAATGAGGTACAATAAAAATGAGTTCTGCGAGAATAGGTTAAAGGTTCAACTTGTAATAATAAAGTGAAGAAAAAATTATTCGTCGATTATGCTTTTGATTACGGAGTAGTCTCTCTCGGTGCGGTCACCATTGGGTCCAAACGGTCTTACTAAATCGATATACCATATGCTCCCCTATTCGCTCAATGGAATTGGCCTAGCATGAGGCTGTGTATAATAACTAATTAATTAAATCTTACCACTAAAGAATATTGAAGAAAAAAGTGACTTTAAGGAATAAACTATATGATAGTGAGCATATAATGTAAGAATATTGTATGAACAAACTATAGGAACAAAAATAGTGAGCCTAATTATCACACACATCCTCATACTAGAGGAGCATATAGAGGAGCATATGGACAAATTAGAAACCCTAGCCATAATGGGTCCATTCATTTATAGAACACATAAATCAAGTTGATCATGTATACATATCAAGTATACATAAGTACGAAAGAGTTGCATAGACAAAAGTAACCATCAAAAATGATACATGACATTCTACATGGCATAGACAAAGTATTGCTTTTTAGAGTAGATAAATATTGAAAACTACAAAATGATAAACATGGCATTCACAGAAGTACAAACATGGCATATGCAAATACCAACATTATTCACAGATTCACTGAAGTACCAACATGGCATAGACAAAATACCAACATTTAAAATGTATTCATAGAAGAGGCCAACTAGGGTTCTTGAAGCATGCGGGTAAGTACCTTGGAAGGAGGAGGAAGAATCAAGACGAGACAGCGACAAGGACGAGTCAGTGATGGAGAGGCACGATGAGGCGACAGCGAGAACGATTCAGCAGCAGAAAGGAGGTAACACGCTCCAAAGAGGAAGGCCACACAAGCTGACAAGGAGAAGATGGCAGCAACGAGGGATTGGTGACAGCGACGAGGGAGAGGTCAGGTGATGAGCAGGACGTGACATCGATGAGGAAGAAGTGGTGACAGCGCCGATGAGAGGCTAGGGTTAGGGATCAGTGCGAAATAAAAGTGTGGCTAGTTCAATTTTGTCCTGCCTATTTATACCCAGGAGATACTCATTAGTGACGGGTCGTAACGTGACGCGTCACTAAAGATAGTGCCCATCTTTAGTGACGCGAGTAAAATAACACCCGTCACTAAAGAGCACACCCATTAGTGACTTGTCGTAATGTGACCCATCACTAAAGGGGTGCCCATCTTTAGTGACGGGTCAAAACGTGATACGCTACTAATGCTATGACACTTTAGTGATGGGTCACGGTATGAACCGTCACTAATGGAGGTGCCCTCCCTTTAGTGACGGTTTACATTACGACCCATCACTAATGGTGCATCTTTAGTGACGGGTGTAAAACAGTCTGTCACTAAAAGTGTATTAGTGACGTGCGTTATTTATCCATCAGTAAAGCTCCGTCACTAAAGACTGTTTCTATGGTAGTGTTAGGGTCCCACGGAATTCCACCCTGCCGATGTAGAAGAGGCTCATCGGTAGCTGACTGAGTCCGAGCTAGCATGCACAAATGCTTGAATAATAGAACTCATAAGAAGGCTTCACTCGGCCACCAGAGAAGCCAATTGGCAGAACAGAAGGGGAAACGAGAGCCCGATAGATGGCATTGGTAGCGTCATTGGAGCCAAGGGAGTCAAACCGAAAGTGACCTAGATAGGAGAAGTCTGAAGCCTCTAAGTAGCAGAACTAGATGATGTCATCATTAGTGAAGCCGTGGTAGAAATTGCTGAACCATCTGACCAGAAGATCCGGCTTTAAGTCATTACCAACAAAAGTAGCAACAGCCTAGCCGATTGAAGCGCATCGATGAATATGACCATCCTCTTCATTAAAAGCATCGGTGAACTCACAGCTAGGCAGATCTTGGCGCTTGGTCACCTGGGTAGTATACAGGTTGAGCCACATCTAAATGAACCACCAGGGGTCACCAACATTCGCAGTAGGCATGCTAGCCCCAAGATGCTACCAGACAAGATAAAGAAGCCGATATGAAGATCCAAGCAATAATCAGCCCAACGGTAGTTCTTCATTCTGTGCAAGGCGCTCAGCCAGATTCTGCCAATTCTTGGTAGGGCCGAGGGTGGTACCGTAGAACACAAAACATTCTAGCCACATATTCAGAAAAGCAATGTGCTCTTTCTCCTCAACCGGCCCCATTTTCTAATTATAGGTGGCCATGTAGTTGCCCCAACTTCTGGGTTTCTTCACTTCTAAGTCATATATCGGTTTACCCCAAAAATCGACCTTGCAGAGAGGATCGGCAGCATTGCGGTCTATCAACATCAAGACATCAAGAAGAGTTGGAGACATTGGTCCATTGGCAAACATGAAAGCATTGATGGCAACCTGACAGCGGGGCTCGACCGGCGATGAGTGGAAGATCAACGGTTTTTTTGTTCGGAGGCGAGAGAATGGGAAGCATACAAAGAAAGGAGAAGGCTACAGGCTTTAAAGGAGAGAGAACAGCAATGGTTGGATCCCCAATGCAAAAATCAAGCGACGCAACGGTTGCGAGGTTCCAGGAGGAATTCGAAACATGCCCACACACATCTCGAACTCGGGGCGCATGTGATGCACCGTTACAGATGCACCACAACCGACACGTGCCTATTTATGTGAGTCAGTCAAAATTCATCAATGACACTGATTCAGGGGGCATCGTGCCTATTCAAAAGCAGATAGACCCAAAGATCTCTAGCCGGACAGCCAAAAAATTTTTAATTCAAAATTACAAAAATTTTCCAATTCTACAACGAAAGAAGAGAGCCGTTTAACCAGCAGTGCTGGTAGGCCAATCAAGGGACTTGGTGGGCCAAGTGGTTTAAAGTTCTCATACAAGCTTTAGGGACTCATCGGCAGAGAAGAGAAGGGATGAGAGCCGATGGAGCAAATGCACAAGAGACAAATCTTTCGAAGGATATTATATCATTTACAGAAAAAGTTATTACAAAAGGCCGACTGCAGGATTCAGAGTAATTACAAGGTGCTGAGGAAACATTCTAAGTTAGAAGCTACATCGGTTCAGCTCCCCTCGATGCATATGATTGTATCGATGTCAGCCTCATCGCTTCCATCGACCGTTTAGAGGGCTTGTTGCTTCTGGGAGCATTCTTTATTTAGATTGATCAGATCAGTTTCTTAAACTGAATCTTGATTGGTAGATCATCCAGAAATTTTTGCTAAGTCGCTATATAGTTCAAGAGCTAACCTAGTCTGTCAGTCCAAAGACTTAACTTCTGGAGAATGTGGTCTTCCTCCACTTTGAGCCGATCTAGATATGCCTGGTCTTGATCGGGCAGATTGAGCAAGAATTAGAGGTGTTTCTCGGCTACGCGCATCTTAGCATCAACTAAATCAAGATTCTGGCGATGGACCCTTTGTATTGCATGATCGGCAAGGCTAGAATATGCATTGTGATAGGCCGATTGATGATCTTGAGAGTGATGGAATTGTGCCCAAGAAAATGCTGGGGGACCAGAAGTTTCAGCTGTAGCCGGAAGTTCTGGGTTCTGGAGCATCCGGAAGTTCTGGTAGGATCAGAAGTTCTGGGCCAGCCCTAGTATTTGATTTTCTAGATAAACCGGAAGTTCCGGCTGTAGCCGGAAGTTCCAAGTCGAGAATTAATTCGATACAGAAGGTCATTTTCGGAAGTTTCGGCTATAGCCAGAAGTTCCGGACCAGGCGAACAGATTAGATCTGTTGGGCTTTAATACAGATTAAAGGCCCATGATGGGACACTATATAAAAAGAGGTGGGGCAAGCATGAAGAGGTTGCTGGTTGTTGTTGCGGTTGCTCCTGGTTGAGAACCCTAGCTGCCACCTCTCCTCTCTCCACGATCAAAAGTGTTGTGATTGATCTTCCGAATCTCGCGAGTGGTGCTAGCACGCCGGCGCGAGGTGATCTCATCCCTGTACGTGTGGATACCGTAGAGGCACCGTTGCTGCATCGGTGCTTATCTTCTTCCCGTAGAGTTCACCGGATCCTCGGATCACGTCGTCTTCATCGCCGAATCGTCGATGAACAAACAAAGCCAGAGAAGAGCTGCTCGAGGACGCGCTACTTCGACTCTACTTCCGCTGCCCGAGCGCATCTCGTGGTTCAAGGTAACGATCCGTGATCTTGTTGCACGCATGGTTCCTGAGCTAACGGGGTAAATTTTTTAAATTAAGCGCTAGCGTAGCCTGCCCAAAACCCAACAGAGAGAAGGCCCAGAAAAGGCTATCAGCCAAGTCTTTAGGGAGTTGATCGGCTACGAACTAAAGTTGGGCTCATGCTACCTCCATATCTTGGAAGAAGGGACTGATCGGGCGATGAAGGTAGTCAAGCAGGGCTGACAGGTCGCTGTGTATGGGGTCTTGAGAAAAGAAGCCCCTATCTGACGATTGTGATTCCTGAAGAAAGTAGAAGATAAGCCGATGGATTCATAGAAAGTTGTAAACAGTGAAGATAAGGGTTACCTGTGGTTACCTGAGGGAATCGGCAGGCAGACGAAGAACTTATGGCAAGCAGGGAGTCATCAAAGCTATTGTCCTTGGCAGAATAAAAGTTAAGCAGCTGCTCATTTTGGGGCTGATTCAGGTCATGATTACCATTGGTGCTGATCAGCTGAGTCAGGACGTTTGAGTTCCCAGAATGCGAAGGCCTTAGCGAGTTGAGATTTGATTCAGTAGGAACCTAGAATTCAAGAATGAGAATGAAATACGTGAGGATTCAAAGAAACTAGAGGCAGAGATTGTGTAAATAGAACCAAGTAAGCCATAGATCGAAGACAAACCGCATCATGATCGTCGGATGCAGCAGGTCTTACCTTCAACTTCTTGTTCGGTGGCGAGCTTGGGTTAGTAGAGGCCATGGCACGGAAGAAGAAGAGTGGAGCAGCTGGTATATGACGAATATGATCGAGTTTGAAGAAGGAGGCTTATCGAGCAAACCTTTATATACGCTCGATGATCTGGCAATTGAGTTCTTGAGGAAAGATTTCGAAACATGATGTTTCGCATTTCGAACTCGGGGGGCATATGTTGACACCGAAAATTGGACCGACACTCCATCAGCATGACAAATCAAGTGGCTAGGCTGATGGGCTGCTGATAGAAGCTTAATGGGCGAAGATGGGCTGCGCATGACGTGGGCTGGCGCTTCGTAATGTTTGTCTTTTAGTTTGCGAATAATTAGAGTCAGTTAAGATTATATGTTATCCACAGATAGCGTGTCTACCCAGCTATAAATAGATAAGCTCGGGGGCATTGTAAAGGAGTTCACACAACTAATCAATCAACCCTTCGGGACATCGCCAACCTTAGGTACGTAGCATTAGGGCGATTCCCCACCGGGATCAAGCTACATTGGTTAAGTCTGATCTCTGATCACGACGGGGATAGTCTATTTGGTAGACTGATTGATCTGTTTATAGCTTTCTTGGTTGAGTCTGATACTGTGAGCAGATTGAGTAGGTTTGGTAGTTATCGGTTCAATACACTGATTCACTTTATTATGTTATGCTTTATTGCTTGATTCTATGTGTTTACCAATCATGATGGTTCAATAGGTTGTATTAGATTAGATTGCATGATGATCGTCATCGTGATGCTGTCTCGATTAAGTCTGATCCATAACGTTGACGGGGATGTGTGTGAGTTAGTTTTGTTTAATCTATTGCACTACCACAGAAAAGCACTTTAGTGACAGATAATAATGTATATTAGTGATGGGCATATCCCCCGTCACTCTTATCGCGTCAGTAAAGCCCTGTCATTAGTGATGGGTAAACACCTGTCACTAAAGGGTCCTTCCAGGTCTATGTCGCATCCGACATGACCTCTTTTAGTGACGAGTGAATATGGTGACCCGTTACTAAAGGTCAAACTATAGTGACGGGGAGTAACTGATACCTGTTACTATTAGGAACCTTTAGAGATGGGTCTCAGTGGCTACCCGTTACTAAATGGGGTCATACTGGACACGAGTGGACCTAGAGGGACCCTTTAGTGATGAGGAGTAACTGACACTCGTCACTACAGGGAACCTTTAGTGACGGGTATTTATTTAGACCCGTCACTAATGTTATGGTCATATTATAAAAAATAATTTTTTTAGACTACATCCTGAATTAAAGCCAGGATTTGGCAGCCAACATTGTACATTACAAACAACACAGAATTCATCACAGAATGCCATCAACACAAATTATATTGCAGAATCAAAGCATACATCAGAAATTGTATTGCAAACATCACAGATTTCACCAAATGATACAAGTCATATTACATCACAAGTTCACAACCAACAAACATTAATGCGAGCCTTTGTAATAGAAAGCGCCTCCCGGTTTGAAGATATTGTCCACAAGGAATGACGCTAGCCGGGAATGGATGAACTGCAAGTCAGTCTCGCTAAGATTACCTTTAGGTGTGTTGAATTCCTGCAAATTGAGTTTTTTACATTAGTCGATGTCCACATAAGTGAAACGTAAATTCAACACAGAAAAGAAGTACATGATAATATCTTACGTCAGGTGATTTAAGATCCGCTATCTTTAGAGCTAAAATCATATGGTGTGCGACATAAAACCCGCATTGGTTTCTAGGAGGTTGAGTATAGCACTGTTATGGAAATATACGATTAGTTTGGATGACATATTTAATTTTGAAAAGGCAAACATTTAGAGACTTATCGGTACTACGGTTTTATGCACCAACTATCGGCGTTCCGTTCCGTTTGATGTCCTGAGACCGACACCGAAAGCTCTATAACAAGGTACAACAAAATTGAGTTAAGCGAGAATAGGTTAAAGGTTGAACTTGTAGTAATAAAGTGAATAAAACCTTACTCGTCGATTATACTTCTGATTACCGAGAAGTCCCTCTCGATGCAATCGCCATTCAGTCCTAACGGTCTTGCCGAATCAATGTACCATATAATGTTTCACTTGAGGGCGAAGAGTAGTAGGACATAATATCCATTCAAGTAGTGTACGCCCATTAAAAATTATTCTCTTGCGGTGCAATTGGAGAGTACCTTACATACGTACTTGACGCATGACTCCCTATCATTCGCGATGGTTGACATTGCTAACAGCTGTGGGTCAAGAAATTTGAATGGTCGCTTTTTGCATTCTTGCCACATTAGCCTGCATATATAAAAGAGTAATTAATACCACATAATTACGTGTCGACTTTAATTGAAAGACTAGGTTAAGTGACTTATAATGTCCAGCACCGCAGCAAACTAATGTCGAGAGCATCCATATTGAAAAGATCATATAGATCCTTGAAGCAAAGCAAAAAATAGTTATCACTGGTCTAGAAATTATGTTGCTTGTATACTACAGTAACTGAAAATTTATTGTTGTTGCAGCCATTCAGGTGGAATGCATGGAGGTCTATTATGACTTGCCCAGCCTTCCTTAGCTAATCTTGAGGGAGCAAAGCCTTGCTAGCTTGGTACTTAGGGTTTGCCTGAGTCTAGGTTGACACCACATTATGCTTCGCCACTTTTTTAGACTTTCTACCGACGGTCTTCTTTGTTTTGGTCTTTGTGACCATTGGCTTATTGGGCGGTGGCACAATAGTAGCACTTTTAACTTGCTCGACAAGTGCAGGAGGATGAGCAACAGGTGTAGCAAGAGTTGAGCAGCAGGAGGTTGAGCAACATGAGGTTAAGAAGCAAGAGGTTGAGCATGAGCTTGGCTTGCAGAAGCATCGGCATCGACGAAAATATCCACCCAGTTTCATTGTACCCTTGTTAGATGTGCATTGCGTAGAGTGATGATTTTGTTATTCAAAGGAATAGGCAGTGCGATGTCTTCTGCGTTAGGGTGCACAAAATCGATAGACACCACTACACATCCCTCCCTTATTGACACGTTGGGTAGACCACACCCCTTGTCACCTTAATCTGAAACCCCCTAGTCTTTAAGATAAGCTTGCATGGGATTGGTTCAGTTAGCCGATCAATCGTGTCTTTCAAATCAATGTAATATTGTGGGGTCACTTGTGATCATTGCTGCTCGATCTCTCTTGATGCACAGCTGCTCTTTCTGACACAAGTAGGGCTATATAATGTAGCTTGATCTAGAAGGATGATACCCTGTAGAGCTAAGCTCCTCACGATATCTGCTTATAGATCATTCTTGATTTTCTGTGAGAGCGCTTCCACATCGATTCTCCTGGATCTTCTTCGCTTCTTGTACATGTCAGCATTGTCCGAGAAATCATGCTTCTAGCCTTGCGAGCTATAGACGCCCCGCACATGACCCGGGTGCTCTGGGTTGCTGAGAGCACTTGTTAGCTCATCCTGCTCCCTCATGGTAGTGAAGGATCCTTGTGACGTTTGCACGGCTAGATCTCTGACCTTTTGAGCCACTGACGTCACTTTGCTCGAGGTCCATGTGACTTCACTGCTCTCTATCAGTCTCCCCTAGGCCCTTAGAAATGATTGCGCTCTGCCGAGAAACTACTGCCACAAATTTTCGTTGCCCTCACTGGCCATATTGGCATCTTTAGCCAACGACTTATCTTTCTTCCCCACATAACCAGTTGTGCCAAGGTTGTGGGGTAGCTTATTCCTAACCCGGAGCTCTTTCTTGGTAGAGTTTTCTACCTTGAACTCAGCTGAGCTCTTCATATTGACAAATTGGTCCTAGTCCTTTTTTTAGGTACGGGTACTTTTTGAAGAGCTCAAGGTCTTTGGCAATAAATTTTAAGACAAGATTGCTTTTATGAGACCTCCATAGCTTTGATATCATCTTCATCGTAATCCTTAAAGCTGTCACCTTTGTATTCTCGGAAAACTCGAGGAAATTGTTGATCCCATCGTTATAGAGTGTAGTCTTCTGCTCTTGGCTGAGATCATCGAACTTTCTTAGGGTCAATGGGACCCTCTCCCGTGTAATAAGTCCTACAAGCTTCCTCAACATTGTAAGGCCGCTTTATCTGTTAGCAGGCTATCACTATCGACCACCTTGACGGTTAGCTTATCCATCGACCACTTTGCTTGCATCCTTGGCTTCTTAATTGCTAGCTTGACTTCATCGGTGGAGCTAGAAGACCCAACAAAGGAATAGGTAGACATCTAAACATTAAGAGAAGGGAGACCTTAATGTTTCATTACAAAAAATGTGCTATCGACAACGCTAGACTTTGGGCACTAATAGGCAAGGATAGGTCATAAATCTCATCCGAGGATGTACAGCTCACGTAGTTGGACCCCATGGTCCCGTACGATTCCAGAGAAAATTTCGGCAGCATCTTCCCGCTGTTCTCTAAATACACGTCTCGACTTAGGGTCGACAGGGTTGTGTATCTAGAGAACAACAGGGAAACACCACCGAAACTCTCTCTAGAACCGTACAGGACCATGTGGTCCAACTACGTGGGCCGCACATCCCTAAACTATCCAAAGTGCGTGGATAATTCAGGAGCATTTTCCTATAAATATGACCAGTTGCTCGATCATATTTATAATCCAACACTCCCAAACGGGAGACGACGTAATCGGTTGCGTGACTCTAATAATTATTCATATCAAAATTTTAACAAAATTAATTCATAACTAGCAAATTAAAGATCCATTAGTTGTTAATTCACTAATTATTTCACTTTGTTCAACATATATATATTACAAAAATACGATGGTGTATTAATATTAGAGAAAAAATATACCTTCGGTCGGACGTTGGTGCTAGCGGCGGTGCGGGGCAGTGCACTGGAGCATGTAACACTGCGGGTCACCATCCCAAGCGCGCGTGTGCTGCAATGGTCAGCCGACCGATGGCTGGGGACTTAACTATGGCCGGTCGGTAGTTATGGGACAAGAGTGAAGTTGGCGGTGGGTGGGAGCAATAAGTATGGAGCTCAGTGAATCTGATGTCCTTAAATACTTGTTATCAGTGACAGTTATCCCTAAAAGACGTCACTAACGGAGGCCTTAGGGTTGCCGGCACTTTAGTAATGCGGGTAAAATAATACGCGTCACTAAAGGTCACATCCTATAGTGACAGGTGGTACCGAGACCTCTCACTAATGGAGTGCCCTCTTTAGTAACGGTGGAAACATAAACCGTCACTATAGGGGGTAACCTTCAGTGATGGGTCATACTATGACCCGTCACTAATGGGGGTGCCCCATCTTTAGTGATGGGTGAGATTACGACCCATCACTAATAATGCAGCATTACTGACGCATGTTAAACAGTTCATCACTATAAGTATATTACTGACGCGTATCATTGATCTATCAGTAAAGCTTCATTACTAAAGACCGTTTCTGTGGTAGTGTTGGTCCGGCATTCATCGAGGTTTTAGCCAATGAATTATTTGTTATTATGTCGATCGGTTCAATTCTATTCATATTTCTCTTGATACGATATCTTTATGCTGTATCGGTTTGGTTCGAACCATAGAGATTGGTACGCCAGGGCACTAGCACTAGAGCCGATTGGTAGGATTTATGGTACTATATATATGCTTTCAATGATACATCGTAGCCTTTATGCGTGCTATCGAAGCTGATGCCGATTGGTTATCGCCGATAGTGTTAGAACATCTCACGTTTGTCTCCTTATCAATTACAGGATCAAATTGACTAGCACGCTCTGTACACCTTCGGGTTATTTAGGACCTACACTAGAGCTAAGCAGACTCTCCTAGGCCTTCGAGTGTAAAGGTGCGAAGACATCTACGATTTTTGTGTCAATACCGGGTTTGCCGAGTGTTTTTTGAAAAAACACTGGGCAAACCAGGCAACTCATCGTTTTGTGTGAAAAAAATGTTTTGAGTCCATGTGATATTTAAAATTTGATTTGAACTTGAAAAATTTTCTATAGTTAAAATACAACATAGCTTATCTCATCTAAAAATTTAGTATTTTTCTAGGTCAATTTGCTATTTTTAATTTATTAAGTATATTTATATGATTTAAATTGAAATAAGTGAAATTTGAACTAAAAGTGCTTGAAATAATGAACCAAAATTTATAGAAAAATTATATTCATGTTTTTGAATCCATTTGTAGGTCTTACCCACTAAATGGAAAGAAATTTTAAAAAATCTAGGTTGCAACACTCGATCGGCAACATGGAGCTTAATGATTTTTTAATTTAAAAAAATTAAATGAAGTCTAAAAAACACGAGACTTGTCATAGTGTTATTATATGATACATAGATATTGTGATAAAAATTTAAAAATGTTTTAAGAAAGTTATCATGTAGAATGTTAAGAAACTGGAGATTCTTCGAGTAGGATTAAGGAGGATTAAGGGTTTAGACGAGGATTGGGTTGGGTTTGAAAATAATCGATGATTAAATTTTTGTTTAAACTTTAAACTTTTTCTACAATAAAAATATAGTGTATCTTATCATATGAAAAAATTTGACATTTTTCTAGGTCAGTTAACTATTTTTAGTTAATTAATTATGTTTCTAGGATTTAAATTAAAACCTGTCAAATTTGAACTGCAAGTGCATGAAATAATAAACTAAATTATCCAAAAAAAATCATATTCAAGTTTTTGAGTCATTTTTAGGCCTTACCCACTAAATTTGAAAATGTTTCACAAAAATTGTCAAGGAAAAAGAATAAAAAAACATATTTGACAAAATTTTAAAAAATAAAAAAATGTTTGCTGAGTGCCAACATTGAGACACTCGATAAACAAAAGTGTTTGCCGAGTGCCAACATTGAGACACTCGATAAACAAAAGTGTTTGCCGAGTGCCAACATTGAGACACTCGGCAAACAAAAAATTTCGGATCCCACCATTTTTTTTGTCCCGCCATGCCAAATTTTTCGCTCCGTGCCCTTTTTTCCCTCTCCCGCCTTTAAATCCAAACTCCACTCCGCATTCCACTCCTCCCTCACCTCCCGCATCCGTCTCTATAGCTAGCGTCGTCCCTCTCCATCGCCTGCACCACACCGTTGCCCCGCTAGCCCTATCACCCCTCTGGCATCGTCGCTAGTGCCATTGCCCCTCCGGGCGCTCCGCGCCGGCCCTGTCACCCCTCCACACTGCCGCGCCATGCCGGCCCCCGCCATCATCCCTTCGCGGCGCCGTGCCGCGCTGTCGCCCCTGCACACTTGTTGGTGAAGTTTTTGGTCACACGCGTGGCCTGAGAGATCTGCTTAACTCTAGTGCAGGTCCTAAATTTGCTGTTCGTGGCGTGCCAATCAGTTTGATCCTGCAACTGATAAGATAAACAAAAAATATAAGTAGTAACACCTATCGGCTATTGAATACATAAACTGAGATATCGAACTCAAACGATGAAGCCTCTAATTAATGCATTTGAATCTGAACCACGCATCTGATACATCATGATCGATACATAAACTAAGATGTCGGACTTAACCGATGAAGCCTTAGATCTATTAATCAATACATCTTTGGCGGAACTTACCTCTCGCCGGAGATCGGAGCGATGTAGCCCCGCGAGAGAGCAAGAACTCGCCGGTGGCAAGTTTTGGCGATGCGCCGAGAGTTTGTTTTTGTTGATTGTTGTGATTGTAAACTAAGCCTAAACGTTACATATTTATAGTCCAGATGTCCTACATGGTTACGACTGTAACTAATTTATCTTTATCTTCGTAACAAGATCTATCTTCCCTTTATACTGGCTTCTTCGTATCCTTATCCGATCACACGTGCGTATTGCAGTTGGGCTTCATTGACCGTGCTTTGACCGGACTTGTTGATTTTCCTTAATTGTGCCCAAACTGCATTGGGCCTGGGCCTTACCAAATTTTGCCGTTAACAACACTGCACGTGCCCTACCATGCCCTGCCGTGCATCGCCGTGGCTTTTTTATTTTACAGGTGCCTTGTTTGTCGAGTGCTTTCTTTTGGCACTCGGCAAACTGGTCGTCATGTTCACGTAGCCACCGTTAGATGTTTTTTTGTCGAGTGTCAAATTTGACACTCGATGAACTTGTGTCCGATAAAAAACACTCGGTGAACCCTTGATCGCTGACAGCGTGTTTGTCAAGTACAACACGTGGCGAACACTTCGCTAAGTGTATTTTAGACTTCATCGAGTGCCTACAGCACTCGGCGAAATCCTATTTTCCCATAATGCTAGTAAATCTTACTCAAGAATGATTAGTTTGGATATAGCGGCATCGTCATCGTCATGATCATTTCTAGGCTACTACTAGCTAGCTAGCAAACACATCTAAACAAGTAGACGCAACGTTGGATGACCTATTTATAAGCGCTACCCTCACATGCCGTTCCGATAGTACCGTCGTTGCACTGCATTAACTACCACCGTTGTGTGGTTTTCGGTTGAGGATTTGAGCTGTGAATGCCCATCCCTTTCGTTGAGAAGTTAATCTCATACACAAAAGAAGCTTCGGCATGCAGGGGCATCGAACCGCCTGCATGCTGGCCGATGCGCCACCTCATCTCCAACTAACACTGCGTCCATGGACGCTCGAAACAACGTCACTTCACATCCTTTCATTTGTATAAATTGTACCATGCAACTACAATAAAGTACAGAACGTTTACTCCAAAATCACTTTGTCTCATTGTGTTCTTGCGTTCAAATCTTTCACCACAACACGTTATCAGCACGTGCTTCTCCAAGAGTTGAAGGCCAACTAATCAGAGAAGCAAACCAAGGTAGAAGATCAAAGAAACATTTTTTGTTTACCATTTCCAGGAGGAGATTGAAGTTCGTCGGGAAGCACCATGGCGTCACGGTGGCTTCTAGCGACGCGGTGGACTCTGGAAAGAGTAGCAAATGTGGCGCGGCAGTCCGTACGGTGGCATGCGCCGCCTACCGATGCATCATTCGAGATGTGCGTGGGCTGGCCGTACACTGGCGCATGGCCGCTAGACCACCGAGAGGGCGCAGCCCATGCACGCTGTGCCTCCGCGCGCACGTGCACTGGTCGTGCCTCCGCGCGCTCCTGCGTCGACTGTGCTCGTGACTGCCTCGTGAGTGCCTGCTCCGCCCATGCTCTCCGTGCCTCCACACGGTGGGTCACCGTCGTAGTCCCTGCCCACGCCACTGCGTGACACGTCACCGCCGCAGTGCCCGCCTCAGCCGCCAGTGCCCCTGCGCAACGTGCCACCCCCGTTGCCACAACCCGCGCCTCCGCTCCCACCGCCAACGCCTCCGTGGGGGGCTCCGCTCCCACCGCCTGCGCCTCCACCTAGGGCTCCGCCATTCCTGCCCACGGCCTATGCGGTGCGATGCTGCCTCCGCCCACGAGCTCGCCGCTGACTCCGCCTGCCATCCTCGCCCCTATGCCCCTCGTTGTTGCTCCGCCTGAGCCACTCGACCAGACACCACGCCGCCGCCTCCGCGCGCCATGGCCGACGTGCTGGCCCGATCCGGCTGCGCTGGCGGCTACGATGGTGCCTGCGCCTACGCCTGCCTCACCTCCACCCACACTGTCTAACTCTATTTATACAGCACCTCCACCAAAATAGAATTGAAGGGGAAGGCTACCATGCGTGAGGCACTTTCCATGAGTACTACTGACACTTCCCAAGGCAATAAAGATGCTGCGCTTTCCAAGGATGTAGGGGAAACAGTGCCATCAGGCTCTGGTTCAAGGAGACAGGGCAAACAGTGCATTCAGATGCTGGTACCGAAGCAACATATGGTACCGATGCGTCCGCCGACCTGTTCTTCGTCGTCCATAAATATATTACTAGTTTTAATTTTCTGTTTATGTCAACTATGTTTAGTGATAAGTTAAGATAGAAAATAGTATGTTTTGTAATGTATGTTATGTAGTGTACGTCATGTAATATGTCATGGTCATGTAATATGTCAAAATTATCTATATGATATGACTGTTTAATATACATGTTTATTATTATATGTACCTTTACATAATTTTTCAGCATCACCTTGAATAAATAAAAAGAAATGCTATGTATTGATGACTGTTTTTAGATAAATGTTGATACAAAACAAAGTATTAGAGACTATGACACCGGCTATGACCGTAGTGTCGTCCGCTTTAATTGGACGGAGTCCGTGTCAAGAGCAGCAAGTTTACTTGCCTAATACTGCGAGGTCTACACCATTCGGTGACTACCTTCAATGTAAATATACCAACTCATCTTCTAAAAATAGACTATATGTTATTCATACATTAAAAAAATCCATCAGGAACAATATACAACATATTAATGGCGAATCATTGCCTACTTTTATAAAAGTCATCTACATTATTTGTTATTCATAATGAATCTCATTTTAGCATTTTTTACAACATTTATAAATACATTTACTCTCTTAGTAAATTAAAATATGTCCTTTCATGTAGGACATGGCTGAAATTTTAAAGAAAGAATTTCCCAAACTTGCATTAGATGGTAGCAACTATTTGACATGGGCTCAAGATGTTAAAATAAATTTAACTGCCCATTGATTCATTAATACTATCATGGATCCCGTACCAAATGCACCAGAGATCCCGGATTATAGTAAATATACCACACTACATTTTCTGCGGCATCACCTCCATCCAGATTTAAAAATTGAATACGTTATGGAGGAAGATCCACTTGCTCTATGGAAATCTCTCAAAGATAGATATGAGCAGCAGAAAAATGTTATCTTACCCGAGACTCAACATGAATGGTCACTTATTCGTTTTCAAGATTTCAAATCTGTAGCAGACTATAATTCCGCAATACATAAAATCTGCTCTAAACTGAAATTTTGCGATCAACCGGTTTCTAAAGAAGCAATGATCGAAAAAGCTTTGTTTACTTTCCATCCAACATTTCGGGTATTGCAACAGCAGTACCACCAACAAAAATACACTAAGTATTCTGAGTTAATATACACATTACTTCAGACAGAGAAACATGATGAATTTCTGATGAAAATCATCAGAACTGCCCAACGGGCGCTGCGCCTCTTTCCGAAGTACATTCTAATACTCAGCATACTAGCAATTTTAATGGCAACAAACAAAATAAAAATTTCAAAGGAAAGTCGAAGTTTACAAATAAAAAGCATGGGTATAAGATTGAAAAAGGCAAAAGTCCATTCAAGGATAATGCTAAAGACAAAATCTCAAATTTGTCAACGATGTGGTTATACGAATCATCGTATAAATAAATGTAGGATCTCGAAGCATTTGGTAGAACTTTATCTAAAGTTTGGCAAGGACAAGCAAGTTCGCTGGAATAAATTTGAGACGCACTTCAATGAACAGCAAGTCAACGACTTAACTGCGGACCTTCTCAAAGCGCCCATCAAAATGAAGTTCATCAAAAGGAGCAAGACCCTCTCAACATCGACAATATGATAGTCGAATATCACTTTGATGATATCTATGGGGATCTTAAATAAATTTTGAACATATTTCATATGTATTAGCCTATTAGAACTATAAATATTGTATATTATTTTGTAATGTATATTTGGACATGTAATAATAAATAATGTATGTACATATTATATATATA
>KE370925.1:50272-67086 GCA_000418225.1 Zizania latifolia
TGGATAGTGGCTCCACTAACACGATTCTACGTGAGCTTAAATATTTCCAAAATCTTCATAAGAAACATGAAAATATAATGACTATCGCTGGACGCGATGCATTAATTGTGGGTTTAGGTCGCACCACGATTATGCTCCCGATAGGTACGCAATTAATAATTGAGGATGCACTCTTGAATCCCGATTCAACTCGCACATTGCTAAGTTATAAAGACATCTGTCTTAACGGCTTCCATATTGAAACACAAACCGAAAATAATGTAGAATACTTATTTCTCACTAAATCCAACGGATTCAACAAAGAAATACTTGAGAAATTTCCCTCTTTTTCATCTGGTTTATACTACACATACATAAAACCGGTATCATATGTTGCGTTTAAAATAATTTTTCAAAATCTTGATAAATTCAAGACTTGACATAATCTCCTTAGTCATCCTAGCATAGGGATGATGAGAAAAATTATTAGCAATTCTGTTGGTCACAATATAAATCTTGCAAGATTCCCTGGATCATACGATTTTATGTGCACTGCATGTGCCACAGGGAAATTAATCTTAAGACCATCATATCTTAATATTAAAAATGAACAACTTAATTTCCTTGAACACTTTCAAGGAGATATTTGTGGTCCTATACAACCATTATCTAGACCATTTAGGTATTTTATGGTGCTTATAGATACATCTATTTGATGGTCCCATGTATGTCTCTTATCTACAAGGAACCATGTCTTTGCAAAATTAATGGCTCAAATTACCAAATTACGAGCTAGTCATCCTGAACATAGAATAAAATCCATCAAAATGGACAATGCCGCTGAATTTAGTTCTCGCGCGTTTAATGATTATTGTATGGCTCTAGGCTCTAGGTATCAATCTAGAACACTTTGTACCTTATGTTCATATCTAAAATGAGCTTGCTAAATCTCTAATCGAGAGAATAAAATTAATTGCTCGACTACTTTTACATAATTGCAAATTACCAATCTCTTGTTGGGGTCATGCGGTCTTACACGCCACATATTTAATATAAGTTAGACCAACTGCATATCATGTAGCATCCCCGTTGCAATTAGTACGTGGAAATCAACCAAGTATTTCTCATCTGCAAATATTTGGTTGCACTGTGTACGTACCGATATCACCACTGCAGCGTACCTATATGGGCCCCATAGAAAATTGGGCGTATATATCGGGTATCATTCACCGTCAATCATTAAATACCTTGAACCCTTAACAGGGGATTTATTTACTGCCCGATATGCTGATTGTATCTTCGATGAAGATAATTTCCTGGTATTAGGGGGAGATTTGTACCATAATAAATGCCAAGAAATTGATTGGAATAACACTGGTTTTTAACCATTAGACCCACGTACTATAGAATCTGAACAAGAAGTTTAGAGAATAATAAATTTGTAACAACTTGCAAATAATCTGCCAGACGTGTTTACTGACCATAAAGGTGTTACTAAATCTCATATTGTTGTAGTTAATTCACCAGAAAGAGTGGAGGTACCTCATAAAGCCGCTCATCTCCTAAATCTAAAGATCAGGGGGAGAGATCTGATTGAAGAGAATGCTTCTTAAAAGCAATCTAAAAAGCAAAGGAAGATATCTTCAAAATTAGTAAATAAAATTCAACCTTCTGTTGAAAGACACCAGACGGATGATTCTCATCCTAAATCTAGCATAGATGGGTGCACCAATACAAATGCTAGAACATCAAAAATACCTAACTCTATAGTTGTGGGAAATCCTCAAGAGTTAGAAGAAATGTCCACAAATTATACTAATTTAGGTGAATTTTATAATAGAAAGACTATAATTGTCGACATCTATTTCTCCTCAAATATAGCTAAAGACCTTGAGGTAGATCCAAAACCTAAGACCATGGCAGAGTACCTCAAGCGCTCAGACTGGATCAAATGGAAAGAAGCTATTGAGGCAGAATTAAGCTCGCTAAGAAAAAGAGAGGTATTTACAGCAGTAATACCTACTCCTCAAAACGTTTTCCCCGTTGGGTCAAAATGGGTTTTCTTCGGAAAAGAAATGAAAACAACGAGGTAGTGAGATACAAAGTGAGACTAGTAGCACAAGGGTTCACGTAGAGACCCGGCATCAATTATGATGAAACATATTCTTCTGTTATGAGTAGAATAACATTCCGATACTTAATATCATTGATAGTACAAATGAGTTTATCCATGTAGTTAATGGATATCATGACCGCATACTTATATGGGTCATTAAATTCAGATATTTATATGAAAGTCCCTAAAGAGCTTAGTGTTCCGAATCCAAATATAAATCACAACAAATTTTGTGTAAAATTACAAAAGTCACTTTATGGCTAACAGTCGGGTAGAATGTGGTACAACCGACTTAGTGAGTTTCTTCTTCAGAAGGGTTACTCTAATAACGATGATTGTCCTTGTGTATTTATTAAAAGATCAACTTCTAGATTTTGTATCATCTCTGTATATGTTGATGATCTCAACATTATTGGTACTACAAGAGAAATAACGGAAGCCAGCAATCATCTCAATATGGAATTTGAAATAAAGGATTTAGGTAAAACTAAATTTTGTTTGGGTTTACAACTCGAGCATCTTCCATCAGAAATATTAATTCACCAATCTGCATATATTGAGAAAATATTGCAGAAATTTAATATGGATAAATCATATCCATCAAAAACTCCTATGGTTGTTCGATCCCTAGAAATAGATAAAGATCTATTCCGACCTAAGAAAGAAAGTGAAAAATTATTGGGACCTGATGTTCCATATCTAAGTATCATAGGAGCACTAATGTATCTTGCAAATTATACAAGGCCTGATATTGCATTTGCAGTCAATTTACTCGCTAGGCATAGTGCTGCTCCGACTAAAATACATTTTATCGGGGCAAAATAAATCCTAAGATATCTTAATGGTACACGAGATCTTGGTTTATTCTATCAGAAAAATCAGGACATGATCATAATAGGATATACTGATGTTGGTTATATGTCTAATCCACATAATACCATATCATAAACTGGATTTATTTTTCTATATGGAGGTACTGCCATTTCATGAAAATCATCAAAGCAAACTATAGTTGCTACCTCTACTAATCATTCTAAAATTATAGCTCTATATGAAGCCTCGTGCGAATGTGTATGGCTTCGTAGAATGATTAATCATATTTAAGGATCATGTGGTATTAATTCATCAGAATCTCCCACAATTATCTATGAAGATAATGCTACCTGCATTACTCAAATACAAACATGTTATATTAAGAATAATATAACTAAACATATAGCTCCTAAATTGTTTTTCCCACATGAGCTACAAAAGAATGGGGAAATAACTATTTTGCAAACGAAGTCATGTGAAAATCTAGCAGATTTATTCACAAAATCATTACCAGCATCAACATTCCAGAAATATATTCAAGGGATTGGTATGCGAAGACTTCGTGATTTACAAAATTTATGGGGAGTCATCTTATAAGATATACTCTATTTACGATCATCAGATCACTTAAATTTGTACTCTTTTTTTCTTTATAAAGTTTTACTCTTAAGTTTTCTTATAAAGGTTTTTAATGAAGCAATATTCATATAACAAATATATACTATCTATTTTCTCCGAAATTTTCCCACATAGTTTTTACATGAGTTTTTCAAGTCATATGATATCAATCATATTGTTGATATTCGATTAAGTGGAAGTGCTGAGGAGTTAATCTCATACACAAAAGAAGCGCCAGCATGCAGGGGCGTCGAACCGCCTGCATGTTGGCCGATGCGCCGCGTCATCCTCAACTAACACTGTGCCCATGGACACTCCAAACAACGCCAGTTCACATTCTTTCATTTGTATAAATTGTACCACGCAACTACAATAAAGTACAGAACATTTACTCTAAAATCATTTTGTCTCATTGTGTTCTTGGGTTCAAATCTTTCACCACGACACCTTTCTCAGCGGCAGTGGAGGAATCCCCGCGCGGACGGCCACGGCCCTCAGGCAGTGGGTACGCCGCTGCATTTTAGGCATGCACTGCGTGATGCGTGATGCGTCGCCGTCGCGCGGTTGCGCGCGCATCATTTCGGAGAAAACGGGGCGAATTTTCAGAGACGGATGGGCGTGCAGTTGGGGTGACGATAAAAAGCGAGCGGTTGGGGCTGCACGCGGAGCGAGCTCATTACGGCCACGGAATTGACGGCCAACTGCGCATGATACGTCCGTACGTGCAGTGTCCGTGTGTACCAGCCGGGCTAGCCCGATGGATCGATGGAGCCAGTGCCCCAACGAACAACGCTACCACTACCTGCACGGCTGCACCTAGACCAGCGAGATATGGAAACCCCAATCATCCACTGCCTCCCAACGCCTCGTTGACTCTTCTCGACACGGCGAAGTCGCAGACTCGCAGCGCATGCAGGCTCGCGCGCGCCCCAGCCCCCAGTTCGTACAGGTGCAGTCGTAGTGTATGTAGTACTCCTAGTCTCCTACTCACCGCCGCCGCTGGAGCGCAGCGGTCGACGAACCAACTTAACTTTTGGCGTTTGACCGTCTCGTCTCGTTGGGAGGATGGTAGGTGAGGCGGCAGGACAGGAAACCGAACGCTTTAATATTACCAGATGGGCTCGCGAGCCAGCCGCCTAGCCGCGCAGCGGCGCAGGTATGTTACGTGATCGCGACACGCCACGGCCCACGCGCGCGCGCGCTAGCTTGGCGCCGACTGATTTGAGCGGAGTTCAGTCTGCACACGGATGCATGGGCCTGTCACTGCAAAATCGAAACACACACATGGCAGGAGCTGGAAGAAACGAACGATCTTTCTTCCAGCTGGTCCTATGTACAGTACGATACGATCATTGACTAATTATCTAGAAGCTTATCATGATCGAGGATCTCGCACCGATGGAAATACCGCTGGTGTACGTGTGGGGTGGTGCATCCATGCGTGCACCGGTCTAGAAAGTGAGCTAGTGCATGTTTTGCCGCTTCAAATCTAAACTAGATCTAGAAATGTAGAGATAACTTGTTAGTAGATATTATCGGGGATGTGACTCCTAATACCTCGCAGCTGAACTTATCAGACAAAATTAAGGACAGACTAAGATCAGCATTGACTGTCCGGTATGACCCATAAAGAAGGGTTTGATTCTGATAAGGAAAGTTAAGTCTTTATTGGGTAGTTAAGCTCCGGATATGATATCAAGAGATTTATTTGTACCGGAATCCTTGTAATTAGAGATTTAACATCCGAATTCGGTAGGCAATCCTAGATCAACTCGGGATAGAGTCCTGGGTTGCTGGGCTCACCTCCTAAGTATATAAAGGAGGTGAGAACCCCCAAAGGACAAGCTTTTTAGCATATTTTCTTGCTTTCAACGTCGCAAGTCTCCATAGCTTGATTACGTCATATTGTAAGATCCATCATCATATTACACACCAGAACACTGGACGTAGAGCTATTATCCTCTGAGAGACCTGAACTAGTATAAACCTTGGCTCTTGTGTTCTAGAGTCGACTATCGGGTTCGAAGGCATTGCGCTTTCCTTACACATATCTAATCTCCATCTCAGGTATCCCTTAGATGAACTAATTGGTGATTCACCGATAGATATATATGTCATGTTCATCTAATAGTGTTTGATTCAGGATGCATGAGCATGAGCTAGAATGGTCTCAAACATGATCTTAGGATGGTCCCAGCCCCATGATTTTTTTAGCATTAATTATATTATTATATCCGTTAAAATTTAATGTGATAAAAATGTATTAATGTGAGAGAGAAATAATGTCTCGTATGCAAGAAAATCAGCCCTACACAATAGCTAAGAAAACGAAGAAAAAAAATAAGAGAGAAAATAGAGAAGATAGATGGTTGATACAAACTGCCCTTAGTTTCCGAGCTGGGCGATTATAAATGAAGGAATCAGTTAGCCAGAACCGAGAATAATGGGGTGGAATGGTGGAGAGAGGGAAAGAAAGAAGGTCGGCTGGGACAAGCAATAAAAGTACGACACCAACGTCTACCAGTACCGTATTAATGCACCAGCTGCTGCTGGATCTCGTCACGTCATGTGCCGTGTGTGGACATGCTATCACGCCGTAACGTGTTGCTGCTTCGCCACCCGCATGCCCAGCTGCACTTGACTGCATGCGTATTACTACTGCGACTACTTCTGCAACATGCACACAACGCGGGACGTCATGCTGTAACCATGCACGATTTGTCTGTGTCGCCCATGTACGACCTGTGAATTGGCATTGCGCCCACACCGCACACGTACCAGTATATGTACATGTATGGTTTCCTTGCTCCTGCCAGCACACTAGAAATTTATATTTAATCGGTACTCGTACCTATCAAACTATATTTAGTTATATAGGATGAAAATTACTTGACAACAGCTATTATTAACAGTATTTCCATTTGTAAAGAATTATAGGAGCAATTTCCAAGACATGGCACTAGTTGAAAGAAAGAAATATTAAAGATTTGATGCTCAAAATAAGTGGTTACTCGATTATATCAACATTAATAAAAATGGCGCACGTGATTCTCTGAATTTATTACTATAAGCCAGAATATAAAAAAACAAAACCACTTATTTTAGTTATTAAATCATTAATCTCCTGAAAAAATATTCCAGTGGATACTACCGTGTAGAACGTGATTAGGGCATTTCCAACCCTCTATGTCACCTAGTGTCTGTAACATTAAATAGACTATCATATAAAAAACTGATATGATAAGCAAGCTAATGAGAAGAGAGAAAAAATTATGAAAAATGGGTCTCATGTAAGAAACCAACTCTTCACGAGAAAAAAAAAAGTAAAGAAGAAGATTAGAAGTGAAGGAGAGAGAAGATAAATAATTGAACGAAAAATATTTTTTGAAAGAAAAAATTAGTGATCGGAAGTGGCTAGGAGTGAGAGCTCCGAGCTCAGCTGCTAGCCAAAGCCTCAAAGAAGACAGTCGGTTGGCAGTTTGTTTAAGCCAGTCGCCTCCCATGGCTGCTCTCTGATTGCTCCATCCATCCATTAACTCCCTTCTTTATTATGCTTGCATGCTTTTTTACCTTTATAACTCCTTGCCTTGCTGCCTCTTCCGCCTAGGCGCCTAGCTAAACAATTCCCTCTCTCTCGCTGGCTCTAGCTCGCTCGCACTCGCGATTGCGGCTTGCCATCACGCGCGTCGGGTCGCGGCGATCTCTATCCCTCACGCTCATAGCACCGTCGCTGCGAGCGCTTCATGAGAGGAGGAGGAGGGGACACGAGGAGGACGGCGGCCGGGCAGGCCATGGTAGAGCTGCAGGCCAACGCGTCGTCGACCGGCGGCGCGATGGTGGTGGGGCTCAGCCCGCTGAGCGAGACGCTGTGGCGGGACAACAAGTCGCTGCCCGGGGCGGCGGCGCTCATCGGCGACGTGTCGGCGAGGCTGACGTGGAAGGACCTCTCGGTCACCGTGGCGCTCGGCCCAGGTAAGACGCAGACCGTGCTCGACGAGCTCACCGGGTACGCCGAGCCTGGCTCGCTCACCGCGCTCATGGGCCCTTCCGGCTCCGGCAAGTCCACCCTCCTCGACGCCCTCGCCGGCCGACTCGCCGCCAACGCCTTCCTCTCCGGCAACGTCCTCCTCAACGGCCGCAAGGCCAAGCTCTCCTTCGGCGCCGCGGTAAGCTTCTTGTTTTAGCAAACAAATTAAAGACTCCATTTTTAGGCATTAAAATTGTTAGTGTTAGGCCATCACATTCACATCCATATATGCTCCTAAGTCCTAAGTCCTACGTAGAACAGGCCTTGTTTGTTGTTACTGTTTCATAAGATAAGTTCAGTCATCAACTCGATCGTCATCCATAATTAGTACACATGCCATCTCAGAATTAACAATCAAGCTAGCTAGCTATCTCACCTGTTTGATGGTGCCATGTGAGTAACACTCCATCAAGTGGCGTATTTTCCAGTAGCAGCCTTGCAGCAGGCGACCACTGTCCGATCGGCTATTCACGCCGGCCGTCTGCACGGTCTAGTAATTATCATCACCATCAAATCCACTTTGGCAGACGATGGCGTATATATGTCCGTACTCCGTCCGTTCGAGGATCCGGCACGCAGCTGGTTGGTTTAATTACTCCTTAGGCTGTAGCGTGTAGTACTTCCAGTTAGGTGCAGCAATCAATTCGATCGATCGATCTGTTTCTCTCTATCCCTACTGCTCTGGTTTCGATTCATTCGGATCGTATAGCACGCGACGTGTCTTAATTCCTGCGTTTTTCAGTGAGGAAAATAAATTAAAAGGGTCCTGGTGCGGCGACCTAGATAGCATAAATACAGACAGTTGGATTTGTTCGTGATCGATGCTGTGGCTAATTAATGGTGACATGAACCATTCAGCTGCAGTGCCTATGTCCTACCAACAATTATACATGATACGTGGGATATTCTCTGCATATACAAATTAAAATTACGAATTTTCTAGTTAACACTTAACAGTAATTGTTAATTTTCTGAACTGTAACTAAGTTAAACCGGGGTTTTGGCGCGTGCGTGCGAGCGAACAGGCGTACGTGACGCAGGACGACAACCTGATCGGGACGCTGACGGTGAGGGAGACGATCGGGTACTCGGCGCTGCTGCGGTTGCCGGACAAGATGCCGCGGGAGGACAAGCGAGCGCTGGTGGAGGGCACCATCGTGGAGATGGGGCTGCAGGACTGCGCCGACACGGTCATCGGCAACTGGCACCTCCGCGGCGTCAGCGGCGGCGAGAAGCGCCGCGTCAGCATCGCGCTCGAGCTCCTCATGCGCCCCCGCCTCCTCTTCCTCGACGAGCCCACCAGCGGCCTCGACAGGTACGTACGTGCAATCGTGCATCGTGTCAGTGCCAGCGGTGGTGGGTTTGGCCAGAGAGAGACTCCATTAACTTACGACGGCGAGCATGATGCGCAGCTCGTCGGCGTTCTTCGTGACGCAGACGCTCCGGGGACTGGCCAGGGACGGGAGAACGGTGATCGCCTCCATCCACCAGCCCAGCAGCGAAGTGTTCGAGCTCTTCGACATGCTCTTCCTCCTCTCCGGCGGCAAGACCGTCTACTTCGGCCAAGCATCGCAAGCATGCGAGGTAATAACTAATTACTAATTCAGCGAGTAATCGTGATAGCTAAACATTATACGCCATGATTCCTTCTAACGTGAGACTTGACCACCTCGTTCTTGCTTTCAGTTCTTCGCGCAGACTGGCTTCCCTTGCCCGCCTATGAGAAATCCATCGGATCATTTCCTGAGATGCGTCAACTCCGACTTCGACAAGGTGAAGGCCACCCTGAAAGGGTCACTGAAGGCAAGGGTAAGAAAAGATCGGACAGATGGCCTAGAATTTCATGACTTTTTGAGATTTTTAGAACTCTCCCAACTTGTTTTTTTCTGGTTCAAATGATCTAATTTTGGGCATTCATAAAGGTGGAGAGGTCGGACGATCCTCTGGATAGGATGACCACATCTGAAGCCATCAGAAAGTTGGTTGCATCTTACAGCAGGTCACAGTACTACTACGCTGCAAGGGAGAGAGTTAATGACATCTCACGAATCGTACGTGCTCTTGGGCGTCATAAAACTGCAGCGCATATTGATATCTCTTACTACCTCTACTGTTTTCCTCCGTGCCCACATAGTTAAGATTGGATCCAGGACAGGTAATAACCAGATGAAATACCCATGTTATTCGTTGCAGAAAGGAACTGTGCTGGATTCAGGAGGAAGTCAGGCCAGTTTCTTGATGCAGGCTTGCACACTGACCAAGCGCTCGTTCATCAACATGTCACGGGACTTCGGGTACTACTGGCTGAGGCTTGTGATTTATCTACTTGTGACCGTCTGCATTGGCACAATCTACCTGGACGTCGGCACCAAATACACATCCATCCTGGTAAGAATGAAGGAATTGATAATTATAAGCGGTTATTATGACTGATGCTACAACGAATTGATAATTATTAGCATGGTCAGATGAAACTCGTCATGATTCCATTGACTGGTTTTGATGTGTTTTGATCTCCACCTGTACAGGCTAGGGCTGCTTGTGCTTCATTCGTCTTCGGTTTCGTCACGTTCATGTCCATTGGAGGGTTTCCTTCATTTGTCGAAGAAATGAAGGTGAACTTTTTTAGCATACGGTTTCCTCTGGATGCTAGAACTGTTAGTAAAATTTGCTCACTTACCTTTCCCCTATTCATTCACAGGTTTTCCAGAGGGAGCGGCTGAATGGGCATTACGGTGTCGCGGCATTTGTCATCAGCAACACAATCTCGGCGCTGCCATTCTTGGTCCTGATATGTTTCTTGTCAGGAACCATATGCTACTTCATGGTGCGCCTTCACCCGGGTTTCTCACACTACATCTTCTTCGTTCTCAACCTCTACGCTAGCGTCACTGTGGTTGAGAGCTTGATGATGGCCATTGCAAGTGTCATCCCTAATTTCCTCATGGGTATCATTATAGGAGCTGGAATTCAGGTACATATTTACACCCTAATCATATGTTCTCTTGTGCTCGTATTATCACTTGGTTTATTGTTGTAATAAACTAATAATGAATGTCCATTTAGTTTTATATCTTGGTTTATTATTAAAATAATGATTGTCCATTTAGGTTTTTATCTTAAAGGTTGGGTGATCACCGAAGACTTTACTATCATGTTAGCTGGAACTTCATTGTTTTACATCTAGTAATAGTATATTCTCTTTAGTTCAAAATTGAGAGAACTTGCAAAACTTGGAATTTAAAGCTTCGCAACCAGAAAATTCAAAGGCACGAAAATGATAAACTGGTCTAGGTCAAATAAACAAGCAAGCCTGACAAAGAAATAAATGTTGAACACCAGAGCATCTTTACCGTACGCTAGCCAGCATCGCAGTACTACTTTCATCCCAGTTTTAAGACAGCACGATATCATTCATCAATTACTGATCCAATTCTTTAGTGATCATTTACATAGCTGCCCTACAAAGGAAACGTAAATTAAGTTTCCCATGAAATTTTACAACTTAAGAATTCAGTAAGATAAATTCTAACATTTTCTTTTGACAGGGCATATTTATGCTTGTATCTGGATACTTTAGACTGCCATACGACATTCCAAAGCCTGTATGGAGATACCCCATGCAGTACATCAGCTTCCATTACTGGGCACTGCAGGTAAATTTGAATCCCCTCTAGACTGAATGAACAAGCTAATTATAATCTGGAAAAGAATTTGACATTAGACTTTTTATCAACGTAACAGGGCCAGTGCCAGAATGACATGGCTGGTCTTGTATTCGACAACCAGTACCCAGACCAACCCAAGATCCCTGGGGACTTCATTCTGAAGTACATCTTCCAGATCAACGTTCACCGGTCAAAGTGGATTGATTTATCTGTCATTTTCAGTATGATATTTGTCTACCGTATTCTCTTCTTCCTGATGATCAAGGTAAATGAGGATGTGTTGCCATGGGTTCGGGGGTACATTGCAAGGAAAAGGCTTCAAAAGAAGGAACCTCCAGTTGGCAAGACACCATCTCTCAGAGGCTATGTTGTGGATTCAGAGCTTGGTCCTAACGAAAGCTAGAAGATAAACTGTTAGCAGATATAGGCCCATTTCTTTCTTGCCGGTTCTTGGTGGAATATGTATCTAAGATCAGAGAAACTGGTATTTATACGTTTTGAAACTGAAGCTGATTGGCATACAGGTACATATAAACATGTAATATGTGCAAAATAGCATCAGAGATGCAGAGTTGACACGTAACTGGTGGGGCAGAATTTACCTCTCCTTTTAAAAATAACTTACAATTATAAAATAAGTCAAAAAATGCCGTCCTTTAGAAAGGCAGTACCGCAATAGTAATTGACAAATACAAGTTTGGTGCACTAAAGGCCGAAAAGCACTGCTCAAACGGCAGCATTGTATCACTGCTCGCTTGCAGATTACTGAAACAAGTATTGAAGGAGCAATAAAGGCTCCATCTGTAGTGAAAAAGATCAATGCCTAGTTGCAACGATTATATAGTTTTACTTGATTCAAACAAACATTCCACATATAATAAATCTTTATTTGTAATAACTAATGCTTTTTTGTTAAACTACTGTACAGGAGTGTTACAAAGTTATCACGTAACCTTAATGCAGTACAGTACTACACTAAGTATCACCACAAATTATATATAGGATAAAAAGCCAGATCAAGGAAGCTAGTACAGGACGCCTGCACAGGAAGACTAATGGATCTAGTCTGGTCTCTCTTATGCCAGATCAAGGACATGGGGTTAAGACCTGTATATATGCCATTGCTTCCATAGCTAAACAATTGTTTCTTTTCCTTCAAAAGAACTGCCCAATTCATTTCTGGAATACAGATAGCAGCAGCTTAAGGTCATCAGAACTTACACCATGTTTGTTTCATGCCTAACCTTGCCATAACTACCATCAGCAAAGTTTGACTTGCCCAACAATTTGTGTGGCCAACAGAATGATGGCCACAGGTTAGGCAAGGCAGGGCAAAAAATTGAAGTTTATAACATATGGACCATATAGCTAAAAAAGGTGGCAAACCACAGCTACAGCAATGAACTAATATTAGCTGCATAAGAAATTATGATATGGATAAGGTTAAGCATGATAATCTTAGGCATCAAACAAAACAAACATGTTTTTGCGGTTTCAGACAGTTAAAATGGTAATGTTTCAAACAACCCTTTTACCATAGATGAGAAGACAAAATATTAAGCTGGAATAGAGTTGGCCAGATGATTGAGTGGTTTTATTAAAAATAGAACGAAATAGTAATAGCACCAGAGAAGATGTACATAAAATTTTCAGTGTTCAAGAAAGCGCTAAGTGCTAGTCAGGTGGTGCCCTGGTGCCTAGTTCCTAAAGGTGCCTAGGTTTTGCTCAGCAGCAGGGTGTGTACATTGCTGGCTATGTGCCTGTGTTTCTGTAATGTGAGTGTGATCCATAGTCTTGTTTGACAGGCTAGAACGATGAGTGTGAAGTGTTAATCGGTATTTGGGCTTACTTATTGCTTGAACTCCCTATACCTGGAGTTGGGTTGGCCACCATTTAGAAGCTCGATAGGCAGCTGTGGTAAAACTCGGCACCAGTAGAGGTCAGGGGGGTGGAGCTCAGCGGCAACACCTATGCATCTCAGCTAGTGAGCGCAATGAGCCCACGAGGAGGCGCTGAGTAGAGTGAGCGCTTTTTTAGCGAGCGGATGGTGGCTCAGCCATCGAGCGCCATAGTGAGCGGGTGGCGGCTGTGGCAACAGAGCGACCGATGGGCGAAGGTGTTGGGGAACGCGAAGGATACGCTAGCTGAAAACAAATTTTTTCTACCGCGCACACCAGGAAATCTTGCTAGAGAGGGACCATAGATCATTCCACTTAACACGCAGAGCAGTGGAAGAGGTGTTAGAGAAGCCAGCCAATCCAACATGCGTGCGTCGATGTGGTTGAGAGCCGATCAGCGTGGTCGGGAGATGGCCGATCTGATCAAGGAGTCCACATCTGACTTTCTATCCTTCGAGCCGATAATGTCGCCAATCCGATCAACGATGCTGTATAGCAATGCCTCTATTGGTATCCACAACATGCTACAATAGATGGAACGAACAAATAATGTAGAACGCCACCACATCTTGTTAGTCGAAGGCCTAGGAGGTCCCCATCTAAATGCTCTCAGAGAAAGGGCGTGTCTTAGCCAAAACAGCAGCCATGCGCTAGGTAAAGACTCGCCTGCAGATGGTCTTAGTCGGCTTACATCCATTCTTTGTATTGCCACAAAGGCCGTTGTTGTTATTGAATGAAAACGATAACCCTCTCTTCTTCTTGGAAAGCTATCACACCAATGCCACTTGGAGCCGACGCGTCGCTTGGGTCACAAGGAATATGGGTGACGATGTGGCACGACGGACACCAATGGAGGCGACTAGTGTGCTGTTGTAGAGATCGGCGTTGTCGTCACCATGTCCATTGTTGCACGTTCGAAACGCCTTTCCTCCACCTTCTTTGTATGCCGCTATGCCTCTTTCACTGCATGCTCCCCCTTATCATCTTCCCGCATAGTGTTGTGGAGGTCACCAACGAGCAGAGAGGTCAGCAACAGTGGGGGATGTGCCTTGGTATTGTTGATCATAGATTATCAAAAACAGAGACAAGAGTATGTTAGTTCAAACTAAAGCTTGAATTTGAATGGAGAAAAACCCAAATTGTAAAGGAAACATACCAACTCATAAAGCAATCTTTTTATGAGAGTTTTTGCCTATGGTGGCTGCTACTGCTGGCTATGGTGGCAACAATCAATCAATCTTGTCTTGTAACCTCCTTATGTTTTTGCCTACGGTGGCTACTATACGTGGCCGTGCTGATTCAACTTCCCTTCAATGCACATATTGTCATAGGAAGGGTCATGTGGAGTCCTATTGTTATAGAAAAAGAAAGGCTCAACAACGCCGTAGTGGTCGTTCTACACAGAGAAGGTCTTCTGATTCCTTGGGTTCTCAAAGGACTTCTATTGGTTCATGTGCTGAGATATAGGAGATTCTCATGATGCTTCGTCTTGTGGCATTTGCTCCTTCAGGCTCCGCTAGCTTTGTGCCTCTTACTGATTCTGATGGTTTTGCTAGTTATGCCAGTGCTGCTTCTTCTAATGAGGGACCCCACTTAGCTTCCACTTCAGATAATTTGTCTTGGATCTTTGATTCCGGTGCCTCCTTTCATATGACTCCTGACAATACTTGTCTTTCATCTATTGCTTCTCCTGTTCCTATCACTGTTCAAACTACAGACGAATCACCATTATCTGTCGTAGGAAGAGGTACTCTTATGTCTTCATCTTTTCATGTTTCTTCTATTTCTTATGTTCCCAAACTAACCATGCAGCTTATATCCGCTGGACAACTTACTAATCATAGTTGTCGCATGATTCTTGATTCTGATTCTTGTCATATTCAAGATCATCACACCGGTCTCCTAATTGGTTCCGACCATCGCTGTCATGATTCTTAGCATCTTTGGAAGCTTGATTGGCTTCGTCTTCCTGCTGCTTCCACCAATCTCGTTGGTATCACTTTTGTTGCCTCTACCACTTCCTCGTTTGCTCAGTGGCATTATTGTTTGGGTCATCTCTGTGGGTCACATTTGTCCGCTCTAGTTCGTCATGAGTCATTAGCTCAGTGTCAGGGTTGTTGATTGGGCAAGCAACTTTAGCTCCCCTATCACTCTAGTGAGTCTGTGTCGAAGTGTCCTTTTGACATTGTTCATTCTGATGTTTGGGGTCTAGTTCCCTTCATTTCAAAATAGGGTCATAGATATTATATAATCTTTATTGATGATTTCTTTCACCACACCTGGATTTACTTCATGACTCATAGCACTGAGGTGTTATCTATCTATAAGACTTTTGCTACTATGATTCGTAGGGATGAAAACGGATCAAATTCAGACAGATAATGGTTATACCATATCCTAAACCATTTCTTTTGAACGGATTCGGAGCGGATGCGGATGTTATGCGGATACAGATGTGGAGCAGATTATTTCGGATATCGGATTTGGTGCGGATTCGGTGCGTACTCGGGTCAGAAACAGATTAAGATTGTCGGATTACAAGTTTACAACATGAATACTATACCACATATGGGTTAACCAAATTGTTACAAGCAAACACATGGCAACACCACAACATTACACCAATATTATCCTATTTCTACTGGAGCAACAAGGAATGATGGCAAGCAGGATAGCGAATTTAGGAAAGCAAAGGGCAATATGAGCAGAACAACCAGATATATCTAGCATTGCCGATATGCGATAAGCTTACAGGGAAGTTGGTCTAGATCTTATTAAACTTCTCAAATTTGTTGATCTGAATGCAATTGGCATTCGGAAAATTTTGAAGAACTTTGAGAAGCACTTCAGCTATAGATTTACTGATTACTATGTGACAAGTAGATAGAATCACCTATATTCTTCAAGCATGTAGGCTCTAGATTGAAGTAGGGACATCACGTTGCACGCATGGGTGTTAGGCTCATGCCGCCTGGTTCCTGGCCTAGCAGAAGTGAATCTAGGCTAGGTTGAACCAGTCTATCTTGTCACATATTAGTCAGGGTTTTTTTACCGTGCTTTGAACTAGGCTACCTTGGAGCAGACAACGGCCTAGAAATGGCCTCCACTGGGTCGTGGACGGCACATTGCAATGCCCATCGCACGGACAGGTGATTAATTTGGCCTAAATTATTTGGATTATCCAGTTAGCACTCGACCGGATAATCTGATTAATATTTTGGATAATTCGTATCCATCGGATTTTGGTGATACCATATCCAAATCCGAATCCGCATCATATTATCCGGATCCACTAGATTTTAAAAAAACTATACCATATCCTCACTACATTCGGATTTGGATCGGATCGGATAATATCCGATCCGTTTTCAACCCTAATGATTTGTACTCAGTTTGACACTTCTATTCGTGTCTTTTGTGCTGATTCTGCAAGGGAGTATCTTTCAGGTGCTCTTCGACATTTTCTTTCTGATCAGGGCACCCTTTCTCAGTTTTCTTGTCTTGGGGCTCATGCCCAGAATGGTGTGGATGAGCGTAAGCATCGCCATATTCTTGAGACTGCTCGTGCTCTTATGATTGCTTCTTCTGTTCCACCACATTTTTGGGCTGAGGTACTGCTACCTATTTGTCCAACATCCAACCCTCGTTCGCTCTTCAGGGCAGGATTCCTCTTGAGGTTCTTTGTGGTAGAACGC
>KE370925.1:87474-103368 GCA_000418225.1 Zizania latifolia
GAATCACTTGGACGAGTAGCAAGGTAAATTTCAATAACATTTATACCTGAAGCGGAAGTCACACTTCCCTTCCTTTTCTTTTGTTCCTCCAAGTACAACTTGCAATTCCTCCACCAATGGCTAGGCTTATGGCAGTGGTGCCAAGTGTCAGAAGCATTGGTACCTGGCTTGGACTTTCCAGCCGAGTTAGACTTGGAGCTCGAGATCGCATCTAGAGCTTTAGCCTTACCCTTTCGCTTCCTCTTTTTATTCTCCTTCTGAACCATCATCACATTACTAGAATTTTTCCTGAGGCTGTCCTCGGCCGTCTTAAGCATGCCATGTAACTGAGTCAATGTTTTCTTCATGCCATTCATATAAAAATTCATAATAAATGGCTCGAAGCTCGCAGAGAGCGACTGAAGTATCACATCTATGGCCAAGTCATCATCAAGCTTAGAGCCAAGTTTCTGCAAGTTCTCCGCGTAACCAATCATCTTGATCACATGAGGACTCACAGGACTGCCCTCTGCCAACCTGCACCCAAATAAAGACTTAGAGACATTATACCTCTCGGTCCTCGCCTGGTTCTCAAACATGTCCTTCAGCCCAACGATCATATCGTAGGCGTCTCTGTCCTCATATTGCTTCTGAAGCTCAGAGGACAAGCAAGCAAGAATGAAACAGCTGACATCCACTGAATCACTGGCGTGCTTCTCATAAGCCTGCCTCTCAGCCAGTGGCGTATCATCCTTCAGTTCATCAGGATGGGGTTTCTTTAGAATGTAATCCTTATTTTCTTATTTGAGAACAATTCTCATATTTCTGTACCAGTCTATAAAATTTATTCCAAACAATTTTTCTCTTTCAAGAATGGGTAGCAGGTTAAAAACTGAAGTGTTCTTCGCAGTAGGTGCCATGATCTACAACAAAATACAAGGTTCAGCACTATGTTATGTTGATCTTCTATCAAATAAAAGATATACCATGATATGAAAAATAATTGTTTTCCCTCTAACGACATATTGTGGGACAAGATCCATAGTCGACTAACTCCTAGTGAGCTTTGACATCACTGCTAGAAGATTAGTGACATAGGTAAGCAATACCTTGCTAATCACATCATATGTGACTCTTGTTCGTTAAGGTAACATCCAATGTCCGACACTCAACTTCATGCTCCAAAGCCCAAAACCGTTTTGATAGCTTTGTTAAGTCAACCAATACTATGCATGTGGTGTCTGACACCACCCTAACTGATTGAGATAAAAGATGGCATCCTGCTTTGGCAGACCCACCATACAATGATCATAACCTTAGTAGGTGCAGCTATTGGAAAGAGCATCAATACTTAATTTTCTGAGGGAAAACTATTCTATCAGGGTAACGATGCCTACCACACACGTAACATGAAAGAATAGTATGACAGGAACTTAAGTAAACATCGCAGGCAATCATATTGATTGTGACTGAGTACGGCCCCTTCACATGGTGATCTCCATCTCCATGGTTCCTGTCCGTCGAGTCATACCGCTTCAGGTCTCGATGAACCTGTATCAGCCTATTACAACTAATAGCGCTATACTAATTACATGAGCTGAAGCATCACATGTCGACGCGCAGGTCGTACAACCATTGAATAGCCTTGGGCTACAATCAACCATGACACGCAGGCCATGTTATTACAAGCGAGTATCATATACTTTGCAAGGCCATACCAGTCACAACATTCTCTGCAAAAACAAGTTAGGCGGAGACTATGCGCAACTAAAAACAGACCCGGAACTTCCGGCTCAACCAGAACTTTCGGTCGAAGGGACCGGAACTTCCGACTCAGGGCCGGAACTTCCAAAATCAACCTTCTGACTCGAATTTATTTTTGGCCCGGAAGTTCCGAGTCACACCCGGAACTTCCAAAAATAACCTTCTGTACGGAATTTATTTCTGTCCAGAACTTTCGGTCCAACCGGAACTTCCGAGTCATACTCGGAACTTCCGAAAATAACATTCTGTATCGAAAATTATTTCGGCCTGGAACTTCCGGTCTAACCGGAACTTCCAAAAATCCGACGATAAAAACAATAGATCCAATCTATTTCCATCACATATCACCATATGTGATCGATCCAGATCGAACACTACGCACGTAGGCTCTGATACTACCGTTGGGTTACGGGGAGGCTACATTAGCGCTTAATTTCAAAAAAATTCCCCGTTAGCCCAGGAACCCATGTGTGTAATAGGATCATAGATCGTTACCTTGAACCACGAGACGCGCTCGAGCAACGGAAGTAGAGTTGGGGCAGCGCGGTCTCGAGCAACTCTTCTCCCGGCTCCATTCGTTCGTCGGTGATCCGGCGATCCAGCGAACTCCATAGGAAGAAGATGAGCACCGATGCAGCAACGGTGCCTCCACGGTATCCACACGTACAGGGATGGGATCACCTCGCGCCGGCGTACTAGCACCGCTCGTGAGATCTGGAGAGATCAACCACAACCCTTGTGATCGAGGAGAGAGGGTGGCGGCTAGGGTTAGGGTGAAGTAACAATGAATAGCAGCCTTCATGTGCTAGCCCCATCCCTCTTTATATAGTGCACTAACGTGGGCCTTTAATCTGTATTAAAGCCCAACAGATCTAATCTGTTCGCCTGGCCCGGAACTTCTGGCTATAGCCGAAACTTCCAGACCCCGAAACTTTCAGGTAGACCTGGAACTTTCAAAAATGACCTTCTGTATCGAATTAATTCTCGTCCCAGAACTTCTGGTCCAACCAGAACTTCCGGTTCGTCCAGAACCCGGAACTTCTGGCTCCAGCCGGAACTTCCGGTTCATCCAGAAAATTAAACACTGGGACTTACCCGAAACTTCTGGTCCTACCAGAACTTCCGGATGCTCCAGAACCTGAAACTTTCGGTGACAGCAGGAACTTCCGGTTCCCCCAGAATTTTCTTGGGCACAATTCCATCACTATGGTCCCTCTACAGCAAGATATTCTAGTGTGTATGGTGGAAAAATTTTGTTTTCTGCTATCGTAGCCTCTGTGTTCCCCAATATGATCCATGGGCCCATATAAAGGTTATGCCTCATCTCATCTCCGTGTGGATGCATGCATCCCATGAGTCGAACGAAAAATTTCCAGAGACTTCAAAGTCAAGATAAGGACATGATTAATGATGAATTGAGGTCACGTGAAAACTAATGTAATCCGATTATAAGATCATTTATTCATCTAGACTACGTGATTGCAACCGTGGCGTGTGCCACCATCCCTCCAAACGCTCATGCCAAGTGCAGAAGTGCCTAAGCCTGATCTCCACACTGAATTATCATTGCCTGCACCTTGGATCCACCAACTGGCGCTACTCGCCCTAATCTTCTCTCTATCTCATGCCCTTTGTCAATGAATTACCGATCAGTCCACCCAAGGGGGTACCCGTGGTGGTGATTAGATGTGTGTAAGGGAAACGCAATACCTTCGAACCTGATGGTCAACTCTGAAACACAAGAGCTAAGGTTTATACTAGTTCAGGCCTCCCGGAGGATAATAGCCCTATATCTAGTGTTTTGGTGTATACTATGACGGTAGATCTTGCAATACGACGTAATCAAGCTAAGGAGACTTGGGACATTGAAAGCAAGAAAATATGCTAAAAAGCTTGTCCTTTGGGTGGTTCTTGCCTCCTTTATATACTCAGGAAGTGAGTCTAATAACCTAGAACTCTATCCCAAGTCGATCTAGGATTGCCTACCGAATTCGGATGCTAAATCCCTAATTACAAGGATTCTGATACAAATAAATCTCTTGATATCATATCCGGAGCTTAACTACCCGATAAGAACTCAACTTTTCTTATCAGAATCAAACCCCTGCTTATGGACCGTGCCGGACAGTCAATGCTGGTCTTGGCCTACTATTGGTCCAGTCTGATAAGTCCAACCGTGGGGCACCTGGGGGTCATATCCCTGACACCCCTCGAATATGATTGCCATTGTCACCTCCCCTATATTCACATGTCGTTGCTCGCCCTCCCACCCCTGATTCAACTCAAGTACTCGACCACCAAGCATACATCATGATTCGACTAATGTCTCTGATCTTCACTTCAGCCACCACCTCTCTTCTTTGCTCTGGCCACGCAGTGGCGGAGCCAAGCCAAAATCTAAGGGGGGCTGAGCAGAGCGATGTTGGGCGGGGCCACGGGGAAGGCGGCGGCATAGAGCGGAGCGATGTTATGTGGGGTGGAGCCTAGCAGGGCGACGCCGAGTAGGATGGGGCTAGATGGAAGGGAGGAGGTGGTGGGGCGGTGAGTCAGTGACATGCAGAGAGAGGATAGGGGTGGCGCTGTGCGGAGAGGAGGGGATGGGCGGTGACATGAGGAGAGGTCGTGGGACGACGTTGTGTGAAGGGGAGGGGACGGGCGACGCCGAGCCTAGGGTGGGGGACTGGTGGCAAGGCGGCGCCGATACCGACACCGATGAATGGAGTGCTGTGTTAGGGGTGGTGTCTAGTAGGGTGGTAGGGGAGTTGCGCCCTTGCCCTTGTTTCTGCCACTACGGCCACAATTGTAGTTACGTGAGTTAAAGGAGGATATGAGCTTCTACTCTTATAGTTGGATTACCTCAATTTTTATGTGACGCTAATCTACTATGTCTTTAGGGGCGAAATTGGGCCTGGGACAACTTGGGCCTCAGCCCTAGGCCCAATTTCTTTTTACTTTATAGTACCTAGAATTTTTTCTAAAAAAATAAATATTAAATGGCTCAGTCCTACTCTTTAAGCTTAGCCTAAAAATAGGGCTGGACCTCATTTCACCTCACTCCCCAGCGGCCCCACCTACGCGAGGCCCACCACGCAACAAATACCCTAGCAGCAGGCAGCCTAGAGCCTCTGCCTCCTAAGTGACCGAGACCCCAACGGCCACCGTCCCACGCCCTCCGCCTCCATTCCACTGCCTCCGCGCCTCTGTCCCCGGCTAGCGCTCACGTCTATCTACTTCGACGCCTCCGCGCCCCGTGAGCGAGCCCGTGTCCACCGGTTGCCGGTCACCGCCCCTACCCCCGCGTGTGAGCAAGCTCGCACCGGCCACCAACCCGCCCCCGCGAGCGTGCCCGCCGGCCATCGACCTGACGCCATCGCCTCTCCCTCGAGCACACCTGCCAGCCACCGACCCGCCCCTGCCCCTGCCCCCGCGAGTGTGCCCGTGCCCGCCGGCCAACAGCCCGACACCCCGTCCTTGCAATGACTCTGGATCAACTAAGCTGTGTGGGTAGATAATCTCCATGCCACTCGTTCAAGAACTTGTAAGTTCGCATATTGAGTAAAGTCTACTGTTGTCTAACTTCAGACATAATTTAAATGGTAAAGCATTTCTTATTTGGGCTATTGTAATTCTATAATTCTGAAACATGCTATAGATTTATTTATTGATTTTACAATATTGTCTGACATTCTTAAAGTTTATCATTGAATATGTGGGAATTTTTATTCTATTACTGTCTAAAATAGTCAATTTGAAAATTTACTCGATAATAACAACCAAACATTGTTTGCTTTGACAGGTCGGCTTGGTTTCTGATGATAAATTGGTTTGCTTGATTTGCTTGATTTGGCACTGTCTGCTGTCTAAACACAGTGAAAACTTTAAGAGAGATTACTGAAATTGGTATGTGTCTTATTCAAGATCTTTACCTAATGTTGGTTGATAGGTAACAAGTAGCGAGGCTTTAATTTCTATTAAGATGTGATCCGCTAATTATTTATTACGGTATACTAATTATTAATACAATAAATTGTTAATTTTTAATTAAATTTTATTTTTCTTCTTATATTTTGTTATATTTTGGTGTGTACATTGTCGTGAATAGTTCTAGCCTTATTTTAAACATTAGGCTCACGAAGATTTTAGCTCCGCCACTGTTGTTTTTATTGTGAAGACTTTGATGCGTCTGGTAATAGATTTTTTTCAAAGTACACGATGCATGAGGGTTCATCAACGTTTAATTTCCCTCTACCTCCAGACACCCATCCGCATTTGGATCTTGCGGACACCGCCGGCAGCGCGCACGAGGCCGTGGGAGGCACCGATGCATCACCCGGCAGACTCGCCACCGAACGCCGTGAGAAGCCGTGTTGGTGGCGAGGATCGGCGTGGTCGTCGTCGGCCGATCGGGGCTCGCAGCCTCGCAGCAGCTGCCGGGAGCTCGCCGGTAAACGCGCGCGGCGCTGCCGCTCAGCCTTGCTCATGCCTCAGACGGAGCCCCGTAATCGTACTCACGTGGTCCATTGCAGGGTTGCACCAAAGGAAGTCAGCAAATGCACCTAAGTATGCGGTTACATGTGGCGGCCTGGCAGATCAGAGGCTCAGAGCTCAGACAGAAAGAGCACACCGAGTAACCGACACACCGTCCTGCCCTGCGCGGCTGCGCCCCTGCCTCGCCGGCCGGCTAATGCATGCATGAAAGCGTTCCTGGCTTGCCACTGCGAGCCCGCGACTGGTAACAGTAGTCAGCCGGCGATAAAACTTAGCCATAGGCCATAAGTTGGTCACCTGTCGTGACGTTGCCATATTCAAGTTGCACCTTGCCGCCATTATTTTGCCGTGCTTCGGTTACGCACGTTGTCCGGTTGTGAGCTCTGTAGTTGACAAGAACTCCCTGCCCTTAGTATGTTTTTGCTTGTATTACACGATGAGCAACAGTTTAGCATCGTTATTATGCTAAAACTGCAGAAATATCTCCAGGACCGAAAATGAATGGAAGTTACTAATCCCCACAGGCCCACACAGAGAGCACATAAAACTACTACAATGACAGAGATGTTCCAAAGCAATACATGACTAGTGTATCAGGAAACGAAGTATACAGGAAAAATAATCTAAGCTAAACTAATCATCTGAAAACACATAAATCCTTTTTAATAATATCATAACACACGAGGAATGAATACCTAACTAGATCAACAAAGCCACTGCATGAGTAAAGAACAGATGATCACCCTTATTGATTCCTTTGAAGAAGAGTAGAAACGAATATCTGACACACACGCATCTTGGGAAGATCCGAAATAAAGGAGATTTTACTGTGGTTCACCCCACCAAGCTGACCCAAAAATCGCAGCCTAGAACAGGGTTCCCTTGTGATTCAGAATCAAAGTCTTGAGAACTAATAGGTGAGGCCAAATAGTTGCTGTTGTACGTGAAGCTGTCTGATGCTGCAAATTGTCTTTAAAACTGCAATCTGCGAGCATCTCTACCCTAATGATCATACTTTTCACGTGAAGTCGATGTGAGTAAGGGGAGAGATCGTACGTCGAGGCGTCTGGCTGTGTGCATGCATGTTTTATGTTTAGTCCTTCCACATGAAGGTAGGAATTGTCTGAGATGTCCCTTGGGAAGGAGGAGGTGAAGAATAGGTTACCGCAACATCATCGCATGGCATGTCCATCCCTGCTGCCGTTGCCGCCGTTGCTGGCACGGTTGTTTGTGCGCCGGAATGCTCCATGCTATTGCCAGCCTCACCACCAGGGAAGCGAGAGTGGAGGAAGAGGCCGCGCGCGCTGTCCATGTCGTAGTCGTCCCAGAAGGAACTGCCCGGGCCCCAAGTGCTGAACCATGCCTCGTCGGCCGGAGCCCACGTGGCGGTGATCGCCACCGGCGCGTGAAGCATTTCAGCCGAGTATGCCGCGGACGTGTCACCGAAGCTGCCGCCTTCTTGACGACACGTTGGAGCTGGAGGCCGTGGTTGTTTCTCCTTGGGCACTTCATCGGCGTCCCGCTGTTCCTTATGTTGCGGAACTTGCTGCGTGTTTATTGCCTCGTCAGGTGTCTCCGGAGGAGGTGGTGGCGACGACGACGAGCACGATGCGACGATCGCAGCGGATGAGGCGGCCGCGGAGCTTGCGCTAGTGCGGCCGCTCCCTCCGGCGTGGCCCTTCCCGAGGAACCGATCCGGAAAGTTGAGCCGCGCGTTCTCGCCGCGGAGCTTGAAGGCCTCGCGGTCGTACGCCATGGCGGCGTCCTCGGCGGTGTCGAAGGTGCCGAGCCACAGCCGCGTGCGGTTCCGGGGCAGACGGATCTCCGCGACCCACTTGCCCCAGTGCCTCTGCCGCACGCCGCGGTAAAGCTTCTGTGGCGGTGGCCGGGCCCGCATCAGCTGCTGGTACAGCCACGGCGGCACGCCTCCCGGGCCACCGCGCGGGCTCAGGTTCAGCGCCTCGCTCCAGTACCGCAGCAGCATCTGCTGCTGCTGTGCGTTCTCCGGGACGATGAACTGCGTCGAGCACGGAGGCGAGCCGCCGAATGATATCATCTGCTGGTGCTGCAAGGGCTGCTTCTGTGGTGACGCCGGCTGGGACACGCTAGACTGCTGCCACAGCGGTTGGACCCGCGGGCTCCCAGTCCCACCCACCATAGTGGATGCCTCGTACGCGAACGGGAAGATATGTCGCGCCGACGGCGGCGATGGCGACGAGACGCCGGCGAAAGCGTCGGAAGCCGAGGAAGAGCGAGGCGAAGGCGGAGCCGACGAGGACGTGGAGAGCGACGACACGGAGCGGAGGAGCCGGTCGGGGCTCCGCCCAATCTTCTTGAGCGGGCGCAGCAATGGCGCCGACGAGTCCTCAAAAACTGGCGCCAGCTGCCGCCGCGGCTGTATCGGCGTCACCCCCTTCCCCTTCCACCTCCTGCCACCACCGCCGCCGCCGCCGCCGCTCTCGCCGTTCGGCCCGTCCATGACGCGGAGAAGAACGCAACTCGCCTGCGTGTCAGCCTGATCAGCCGATCGAGACCGAGTGCAACCAACGTACCAGGTCGCCCACCGTGCTGCAGCTAGCAATATATAGATCAGACAACCTAGTAATTAAACTGATCCTGACGCCAACTTGCACCTCTTGCAGCGCAGCTAGGCTGCAGAGACGTACGGGCGCGGCAGCAAGCTAGCTTCCGGCTTCCGCTCGCCCAGCCGATCAAACTGCAGCGAGACAGACGACTACTTGGCGTCGCTGGCGAGGCGAGTGGGCGACCGGTGCGGCGCGGGGGAACGCGTGCGTGTGGTGGGGTTTGGTTCCGATTCCGCGACGAGTGCGACCGATACACCCGCCCTTATAAAGGTCGGAACAGCTCGCCCTCGCGGTGAAAAAGAGGGGCGCAGACGCCGGGGAAAAGATCCTGGTCGGTGACCGGGTCCCACGCCTCATTGACCCACCGGCGCAGCCGCCTCATACAGCCGACACGTCACCGGAGCACGAATCTCAAGGACGTGTCCAGGATCGCGACAGGGGGGCTTTCTGTTGCTGTCGCCGCTTCGTAGACGGTATTGATCGGGAAAGAAAATACTGTCAATGTGGGCTTTGCTAGATTGACCCCTCCCATCGCTTTCATTGTCCTCTAAATAATCTCTCTCGAGGCTTAGCCAGTGGCTCGTTTCTATACTTTGGAGTTTCTGGGGTTTCCGCCAATCCGATCACGCTGGCAATAATTGCATTAATGTTTCATGCATCTCACAAAGTCGAAATGTTTTGATGTTCATGACGGACCGTTTAGTCATGGTGTTAATAACATATTCAGTAGGTGAGGAAGAAGAGCCAACGGCCGGAAGATTAGTTTTCTTAATGACATATGCCAACCCGGCTTGCGGGCTTTCGCGATTGGCATGTAGGAGCGGCATGCCAGAAGGGGAACGAATAACAAAATCATATCGAACTGTGAGAACTGTATTATATATTATCTCCCGCAATTAGTTAAGGGAAGTGATAAGCTTTGCCGCATAAATTAATGACAGGCAACACAATCAGACCTCCTCCTTGTCGTTTAAGAGTACTGTTTAGCCTGCTTAATTAGGCGCCTCGCCACGTGATTTGTCCCGGAGATCCGTCGACACGAATTGCTCGAAGTCTCGAACAGACTAGTAGGTAGTAGCATTCTTCGATCTCGCTGTCTCCCCGTTTTTTTGAAGACTAATTAAGCACGCCTGTTCCTTCCTCTCATGATCACATTTGTTTAATTCTTCACTTGTTACGGAGGCTCTAGCTGATTATTAGCGTGATTTTGATTTGTACCCGGAGTATATATCGCAGGTCGTCTACTGATGCTACTTGCTTTTTGGGGGGAACATGAAGTACTGAAAATTGAACCGGTGGATACCTCGCAGACAACTGACCCTGTCTCGATCGATCAAAGGCATTGCGCTCGCCGGTCCACTTCCATCGATCGAGTAGATTCCTCCCCAAAGATATGTGACAAAAAGTAGGAGCTCGATCGATCGATCGATCGATCTATCGAAGTAGTGGCCGTTCGTTCGCGCGCGCTGCCTAGCTTTATTTTTGGGCGCATCTGGGGACACGCGTGCGTGAGTACGTACATCCTGCTCAGATACCTAACTCGACGCAGGGGACGGCTGCCGCCACCGATCGCTTTCGGCAAGAGCGGCGCCACAGGCCACGCACACCGCCCGAACCATCGATCTACTCGGTCGATAAAGATCTACCGTCTACGACCAGTATATATACGGTGCATCCATATATCCGGCCAGATGGCTAGCTGGCCGGCTGGCCGGTGGTCACCACCACGTACGTACGCCGCCCCGCGTGACGGTGGACAGCCGCCCAACCCCACCCACTCCCGATGGAGCAGAGCACCGAGAGAACCGCGGCTATCTGTGGCTAGCGAGCCATACGTGCCCTCGCCGCGGTTCGTGTTCTCCCGCGATCTCTCTCTCTCTCTCGCGCGCGCGCGCCCGCTGGCCAAGTCACTAACAACAGCGATGCGCGCGCGCGCGCGGGGCCGCTGCAACGGTGGGCCCCGCTGCCGCCGCCTTCGCCGTCAGCGGGGCGGTCGCCGACCAACTTGGCTAGCAAGCGCGCGGTGCGGTTCCGTGCGGCAGCTTGCATCCGGCGCTGACCTTGGCGCTCATGACTATGTACGTGAGTAGTGCCCGCGCGCGGAGACTTTTTTTGGGCCGGTCCGACGTCAAGCATCACGCCACAAAACACAAAGGCACTCGGTGCATGAGCTTCTTTCCCACGTACGTGGCGTGCTTCCGTTGGCTGCGATCGGCCGGGATATTTTGTTGAGCTCGAACCGTAGGTATGATTCCGAAACAGTTCGTTGACAAGGAACTAACAAATCAAATTAAATAATTTTATTATATCTGATTTATTTTGTTTTAAAAAATATAAGTTTTTTATTTGTAAGAGTGATATCATTTATTTAATAAGAATAAATAAGGATAAAAAAGATTATATATATATATATGTATGTATATATATATATATATATGTATGTATGTATGTATGTAAAGGTGTTGAAAAAACTAAAACCACTTATATACCACATACATTGCGTGCCTTGAGGAGCAGGTATTTTACTACTTACCGGTCAACCCTAACTCGCCGGTCTCCATCAACGTAGACGATCGAACTGGCCTGACGCGTCCAACTTTCACTTGCAAGGTACGAAAAATATGAGCTGCTTGCGATTATTTAGCGTGCACATTCAATCTCTGTCAGACCTATATAGCTAGCATAGCAAACAATTTTACAGAGCAAATGCGTATTGCTCTCGTAAGTTTTGCGAGAAAGTGTACGTACATAAGTCACACCCACACACCACCAATTTCACATGTATATAGTTCGTAACTGACATCTTGAAAAAAAGTCAATCTTTCACCTAAACTCTCTCGATTACGCAGTGCCAGTATGTACACATGGCTAAAGTCTTCGCTCCATAAAACGCTACGATGATTAATTAAGTAATCGTTATGTCTGCTGCAATATTTGTATCCTGAGCATCCAAGAAAGGTAGCTACGCTTATAATTAACAAAGTTATCACCGCAATTGGTCCCTGGTCTAGCTTCGTATTTGTATGTGTACCGGTATACCGCTGACAGTGTCAGTTGGGAAGCTACAATCTAGACTTACATTTCTAATAGCCCAGAGAAGAGTTGAACGATGTGAATGGGTGTTGGACTCAACAGATTAGCATAAGTAAATTTAGATTAATATATATAAGGTATCTTGAGAATCTTTAGATTTTGATAAGCAACCGAACTGAAAAAGCCGGTGTTTTTAGTTTTTAAAGTCTAGTTTATTTTTATATTCTTTAGCTATTCTATTTTATAATTTATAGTTAGAATCCAAATTATTTAAAAAAAACTTTAGATTCTAGCAATAATTACAGCCGCTCGAAGTTGAAGTTGCCTAAACATGTGTTGATGGTTTCGTTGTGGCAAGCCAGCCTTTTGCCTGTCACTGTTATGTGAATCGTCACCCTATAGCTAGCTATGGTGTAAGCGTTATTTGAACCAGTTGCGTGCATGTTTTATTCCTGTCTTGCCACTCACATCTCAATTATCGTTGGTTTATACCGTTGAGTCGTTGTCTATAAACCGACTGGGGTAGAGCTAGTCCACCACGAAAGACGTGCTTGCCAACGATCGGTTCTCTATTAAAAATTCCGTGCTTATCAGGGTTGTCGTTTTACTGTCTGAAACAAATCCAACTTCAATTCAGCTTGTGTACATCATCAAGAACACCCTATGTGATCTCACATTTGAGGTTTACCGAAAGAATAGTTTCTGGTACATAGAACATGCGGGAGAAGTGACGCGAACCTTCGCATTCTTGTTATATATTGTGAGCCATAACAAATCTTAATCTTGTACATCGACAATCCTCAGGTTCGTGGCATTTTTTATGGACTTTTAACACTGCACCCAGCCAGAACACATTCGTTGCATACTTAGAATCACTTTAATTAGATGCATTTGATTATTACACCCAGCAAGTGACCATGCCTTAGGTAGTGACACTTGCACAGCAAGGGTTATAATGATTACTGAACTGTCAATGCAAAATGGAGGCTGGGTGTAATAACAAATTTTGTTTTTCAAAATATCAGAGCAAGCAAAACGATGACCATGCTCCCAAAATTTTGACTTTTCTATCCGTTGCTCGTATGATCGATCGGGAACCGTAGATACGAAGATCTCGTCGAGATGATTCCATCTTTGGTATTAAACATCAGTTTTGGACATCCGATGAATCACAGTGAGATCAATAATTCTCAACCGTTGATTTCTTTATATAAACTCCTTCCCGCGTTGCCTCTTTTCTTTTTCTCTTGCTCTCACACCTAGGGCTCTCTCTTGGTTCTTCTCCAGCCGACTGCTCCTCGCCGTTGAATTTTCGCCGACCACCACAGGTTTTTACTTCTGTCGATCTCATCCACGTGGTGCACCTTGCATCTTCAGTTACTCTTTTTGTTTTGGCCGCATACGCTGTCGTATGGGGCTGCTACCGCTTAATCCGTCATTTTTCCCATTTGTTGCTTTGTCGGTTTTCTCCATCCCTTTGTCTACTCAGTCTAAAGCTTTCCCACCACTTACCCAACATTTTGTGCTGTGAAATTTTGTTGTTTCTACTCCATTTTATTCATTGCACACCATGTGTTCGACGAAATGCCTATGAAAGGTTTATATGCTATTTTCCTTTGTGAGACTAGTAGAAGTAATATTTCCATTCGCAAAGTGATATATATTGTTTAAAGGATGTTGTTTTCTTTAAGTAGATCTAATTTTGGTACTATGGAGTAGACCAAATAACATCGTATAAACGATGTTAAGGAGCGTAGAAAGAATATTTTGGTGTTATTTGTACTTTGATTGTATAGTACTAAAAATGCATTTGTACAGGTGGTAGCACTTCCGAGCGCAATTAAACACAGTTTTCTTTATCGTCACCGTTATAAAGATAAGTAGCATACTATGTTTATATTCATGTCTTACTTCTTTTACAAGTTAATTAAACTTAGGATGCTGCTTTTAAATTTAGTCTATTTATATGTATTTGGGCTATTTTGTTGATATCATCTTTCATCAAAATAAAATATAAGAATTGACATCAATTCACATGTATAGATATGCACATATGCATTTTACAAGGTGATAAATGCCGATCACTGCCATCGTGCGTGACTTACCGGTACATGGAGTTGCATAAGAAGCTAGTATATCTAGCACAAAACTCTCAAATGAAGTTGTATCATGGCATTCATATATTCATTTGATGATTGAGAGATATAGAATTTTGAGAAGTGAAAATCAATGCCATGATAAGTGAAAAGCACATTGAAGATTGTTGTTGAGACAATTGGTTAATTGTAAAATAACTTGTGAATAAGTGAGATATGTTTATATTCATAATTGTTGCTTGCTGAGCTTGTCTCACCCTTTTTAATTCTATTTCAGGTTTGTTTACTCGGTAAATCTATCCTTTTGGGTATGAGAGTTATAGCGGCACATATAACTTCATCATCTATAACTATAAACCAAACTATGATTAAAATAGTTATGTTTTATAATATGTAGTTTGTATTGTAATAAGTTGATGTTTTAAGCAAGTTGGTTTAGTAGGCATAGAAATACTCGTGACTTTGTATTGTGAGAAATTTGATATCTTTTTTATGATATGTTATAAAATGCTTATGATTGTGTTATGGATTACATCATAATTACAGAGGAAATATTGCCAAAATTTTTGGTTTTGGCTGTTAATTGCTGATTAGAAAGTTAGGGCGTTACAGTTTGTATCAGAGCTTAGGCTTTAGATCCTTGGATAAGAAATTAAAAGTGACACACTTACACATATAGGATGGGAAAGGGTTTGCTTACTTTTTCATATTGTTGTTTATGACTTATTTCATAAGTTGTTTTGTTTGGTTGTTTGATAAAATATTGATGTGTATTTGTTTAACTTTGAAGTTATGCCACCTAAGAAGCGAGGTTGTTACTAAGGTAGTGGGGCAGGTTGTAGTCGTACGGCTATCCCAGATCATGGTGATGGGCAACCATCAGTTGAGGTTGAGTCTTCTCAATCCGAAAGTATTAGTCAAGCAGAATTAAGGACTGCCATGAGAGAGATGCAAGAAATGTTAAGGATGCTAAGACAAGGTATTCCTGTAAACCATGGTGAGAATGCTAACATAGCACCTACATCTCCTGTTGCAGAAGCTGCGGTAAATCAAATACCTACAGAGGTCGTTAATAGTGGAGTAACACTTCATGAATGGATTAGAATAAGACTGGACTCGTTTGATGGAACAAGAACTCTAATCTAGGCTGCAGATTGGCTCGCCTATATTGAAATGCAATTAAATACTTTTGAAGTGTTGCCTCAAGAGAAGATTAGATATGTAATACAGTTGATGAAGGAAAAAGCTCAAATATGGTGGAGAGACGTACAATCTACTAGAACGGTTGCTCATGGAGAGAACTTTCTTGGCCAAAATTTGTTAGGCAATTTGAGAGAAGGTTTTTATCCTACTACCTTTTTAGATAAAATGCAAATTGAGCTAAACAATTATAGCCAAGGCTAGAAATCAGTGGTAAAGTATGAAGTGTGCTTTAACCAAATTGTAAGCTTTGTACCTCATATAGCCCATGATGACGCAGAAAAAGCTCAACGCTTCAGGCAAGGCTTAAGGCCTTTTATTCGTCATGTGCTTGGTGCTTTTGTCGTTACAACAATCCTATACTGAGAATATTTGTCAAACATCTAGAGTAGATCAGTGTAAAGGACAAGATAAGAAGAAAGATAATAGTGGTAATCCCACTTATAAGAAAAATAAGGGGCAGCAACGTCGTCAATCATATTATGGTGGATCCTCTCAAATACGCCCTCCAAGCACTACACAGTTCAGTACAGTGGTTAAACCTGGTTATGGATTGGTGTGCTTTAAATGTGGTGATCCACATATGCAGAGTGAGTGCTCTTGGAAAGGTAACTATTCGGTATGTGGCCGTTCAGGCCATAAGGAAGTGGCATGTCATAAAAACCCGAACAGTCGTATAAAATGGGAGCCAATACCTATTACTTCTTGGGTTTCTCTTTTTGTTAAAGGATCAGCACATATGTTGACTA
>KE370927.1:21873-33818 GCA_000418225.1 Zizania latifolia
GTATGAGCTGTTGGAGGCCATTGGAGTGAGGAGACAAAGGAGCTATTGATTGAAGCAAGAATGCTAGAGCTTGAAGAAGACGGCATGTCGAAGAGGTATTTAAAAGCCTCAGCATAGTATCTTGGCGATTGGATTGTCGAGAAAAGATTTTAAAATGTGACTCTTCGCATTCCAAACTTGGGGGCATGTGTTGACACTGAAAATTGGGCTGACTCGTCATAAGATAGTCAGGCCAAGAGGTTAGGCCGATGGGCCATCAGAAGTAGTTCAAAGGGCAAAGACAGAACACGTGAGACGTGGGCTCATGCTTCGCAAGATTTTATCTTTAGTTATCAGATAATAAAGTTAGTTTAAATTCTGTGTCAAACACGGATTAGCTATTTTTCCCGGCTATAAATAGTTAGGCCTAGGACTATTGTAAAACGTTCACACAACCAACCAACCAACCCTCGGCGCATCGTCAACTTTTAGGTATGTAGCATTAGTGCGATTCCCCGTCAGGATCAGGCTGCATTGGTTCGGTCCAATCTCTGATCACGTCGAGGATAGCCTTCTTGGTAAATCGATTGATCTATTCATGACTTTCTTGGTTAGGTCCGATACTGTGATTAGAGGTTTGCTAGTTATCGGTGTAATATATTGGTTCTTCTTTCTCATATTACGCTTTATTGTTCGAATCAGTGTGTTTGCCAATCATGTCAGTATCGTAGATCATTTTAGGTTAGATCATATGCCAATCGCCAGGGTGATGCTGTCCCGGTTGGGTCCGATCCATTGCACTGGTGAAGAGGCATACGAGACGATATGATCTGATATGCTAGTCTAACATATGTCGAGGTTTTAGCTGTTGAGTTACCTGTTATCTTATCAATCGGTTTAGTCTTATTCATGATAGTCCTAGCATGACGTCTTTGCGCTACATCGGTTGAGTTTCAACCATAGAGATGAATGTGTTGAGAATATTCCGTGAGCCGATTGGTAGGATCTGCCGATAAGAGTATTAAATAGATTTGATATCGAATAACCAGTACATGATTATTTACACATCTCCACGATACATCGTAATGTTTACATGAGCTATCGGGGCCGATGCCGATGGGCCAAAGCCGATAACGTTAGAACAACTCATATTTGTCTTCTTGTCAATTACAGGTCAAATTGACTAGCACGCTCTGTACACCTCTAGGTTTTTAGGACCTATACTAGAGCTAAGTAGACTCTCTCAGACCTTTGAGTGTGAATGTGCAAAGATTCCTGTGTAATTTTTGCATCAACAGATGGTTAGACTTCGAGACTTGACATTTTAGTAGAGAAACTTCACATAACACCGACAAAAATAATTAAATCTTAATCAAACAGACTAAGTAGCAAAATTGATCTTGAACATCATCTGAGATATTTGGATGAACTGTACACTTTTTTTGAATGAGTTTTTCTTATGTTTTTCATATTGAGATTTTTATTGAGGCAATTCGTGCAACCAAGACGCACGTTGTGTACTTTTTCTTCTAATTTTTCTCACTTGGGTTTTAAGAAGTTTTGATGAGTCATATGCATGTCACGTATAGTGTCTAGGGGTGTGTTAGAAAACCAAATTCCTATTTATTGAGAAACCAAATTTCTATTTTGTAGGCATGTCTATCTGTTAAAGATTTTTGTCTATAAATAGAGATCTCCTCTTATTACATGTAGATGAATTTAAACAATAAAAATAATTGACTTTTTTCTTGCGTACTGTGTTTTCTTGTTCATTTTCTCAAAACTCTAGATCAGAGTTTCCTCGACAAAACCAATCCCGGCCCCTTCGTACAAACCTACCCTTTGTTTGCCCCGATTCCAGCTGCTGGATTCTACGCCGTGGCGCCGACCACCGTATCGTCTTCAACCCCACTAAGCGAAACTAAGCACCGGCATTAGCATCGCTAATCATGGTCACCTTCAGCTCTGATCTCTCCAGCCCTGCACTGCTAGCTCTCTTACCCAAAAATAGTACTCCTTAAAGCAAGGCAACAGAGAGAGGTGTCTCCCTCTCCCTCCTCCTCGAGATCGGAGTGCCACGCGAGCCAGCGAGCTCTTCTTCCCCTTGGAGCTAGCTCCTCCTCCTCGCCTCCACCGAGCCCACGAGAATAAGCGAGAGAGCAGCAGCAAGAATCGATCAATGGAGATGAGTTTCTGCTGACCAGAGTAGAGAATGATGGGAGCCCTGCAGCAGCTGCGGATGCTGAGCACTGGTGGTGATGATGGTGGCCATGGCGGCCTCCTCACTGAAGCAGGGTATGAACAGGTTGATCCCACTGGAAGATATGGCATGGTAATCAGTCTTCTTATCTGCTCAATTATATCATCTTGTCATCATCACCACGATGGCATGAGCTCTCACTATGTTCTGCTTGTCCTTTCACTGCAGTACAATGAGATTCTTGTCAAGGGTTCCTCGAAGACAGTGTAAGATTATCGCACGATCGAATCAATGATCCTAGTATAATCCTATGTTAATTTTGTTTCTACTCCTGATTAGTACTAGCATAGTAGCATGTTCGGTTGATGGATTTGTGTTTCTTGATTTGATTTTGCTGCAGGTACAAGGGGTTCGACGAGTGGCGGGGAGTGGAGGTCGCGTGGAACCAGGTGCGGTTGCACGACGTCGTGCAGAGCCCCGGCGACCTGGAGCGCCTCTACGGCGAGGTCCACCTCCTCACGGCGCTCCGCCACCGCGCCATCGTGCGCCTCCACGCCTCCTGGGTCGACGCCCCCCGCCGCGTCCTCAATTTCGTCACCGAGCTCTTCGTCTCAGGCACCCTCCGCCAGTAAGCCCCCCGCCCGACGCGCGCCGACGATCCTTCATTCTTCACAAACCATGGGGGCGTCACGGTGGCCGGCGTGCGTGACATACGGTGGTCGGGTGGTGTGATGATGCTAGGTACAGGGAGAGGCACAGGCGGGTGAGCATGGTGGCGGTGAGGCACTGGTGCCGGCAGATCCTCGACGGGCTCGCCTACCTGCATGGCCACGAGCCACCCATCATCCACCGGGACCTCAAGTGCGACAACATCTTCGTCAACGGCAACCAGGGGGAGGTCAAGATCGGCGACCTCGGCCTCGCCTCCTTCCGCTGCGGCCGCCGCCACTCTCCCTGCGTCGACACGCCAGAGTTCATGGCGCCGGAGGTCTACGAGGAGTCCTACGACGAGCTCGCTGACGTCTACTCCTTCGGCATGTGCGTCCTCGAGATGGTCACCCTCGACTACCCCTACAGCGAGTGCACCAACCCCATCCAAATCTACAAGAGAGTCATCTCGGTATGATCAGATCGATCAATTATGGCAGATTTTGACAAACTCTTGCGTGTGATTTGATCATAGATCATTCATAGCTGAGGACGAAATGCTTTTTTCTGATCAGGGGATCAAGCCCGCAGCTTTGTACAGGGTGAGGGACCCGGCGATGAGGCAGTTCATCGACAGGTGTCTAGCCCCGGCGGCGCGGCGGCCGGCGGCGAGGGAGCTTCTGCACGACCCGTTCCTGCGGCTTGAAGACGATGGATTCTGCTCAGAAGACGGCCTTGGACATCGAGATGGATACTATAATCTAATGTACAACTATCTGCATCAGCCTGCTTGCATCGACCACCAAGCCTGCAGCAATGGCTCCATGCCGAGCAACGGCTTGTCGTCGAACAGCGTCGACGACGACAACGGCGAGGACGCTGCGCCGTCGGAGGGTGACGACGATGACAGTTGGCTCCACGACATCCACATGCTGTTCAACGAGGAGGAAGACGACGACGGTGAGCGTGTTGCAGGTCTCGACATCACGATCAAGGGGAGGAGGACGGAGGACGGCTGCGTCTACCTCGGGCTGCGCATCGCCGGCGAAGATGACACAGGTGGTCGTTGAAGTATAATTGAATTGTTCGTCTTAATTTTTTGTTCGATTAATTTTTTTTTGGTTGACATCACATACCACCCGATATCGAGTGTGTTCAAATGTGGTTCGATTTATTCAAAATAACTTCAAATGAGAGGAAAATGTTTGAATTTTAAATAGATTTGTGTTTGTCGGTGTGGTGGGCTGGTGGCAGGGCGCGGCCGGATAATATGCTTCCGGTTCGACACGGAAGCCGACACCTCGCTGAGTGTGGCGGCGGAGATGGTCGCCGAGCTGGACATCACCGACCACGAGGTGACTCGCATCGCCGAGATAATCGACGGCAAGGTCGCTGCGCTGGTGCCGGGCTGGAGGCCGGGTCCAGCAACGGACGACGGCGACGATGATTCGGACGCGCCGGACTCCGCTTGCAGCAAGAACTGCCGCCGGCCGTCCAGCGCCGCGTCGTCGTCGTCGTCGTCGTCCTGCGGTTCGCTCGTCGACTTCATGTCATCCTCGGCGGCGGCGGCGCGCCGTGGCTGCAGGCGTTGCGCGGAGCTGCACGGTCGGTTCGAGGAGATCACGTTCCAAGCCGGCAACGAAGAGGAGGAGCATTCCCACGGCTCAGGGTGCAGCTCTGATGGTGGAGGCAGTAGCCAAGTCGAGTAGCCCTCGATGGACAAGGAACCCATGGACTTGAATGGCTCTGCACAGGATTGCACAGGGGAAGATTCAGACCGGCCATGATCAGATCATGATCATAGAAAGGTCGAGCCATTCGACGCTGATACGAACTGCAAATCTGCAATGTTTTGAACCACGGATTGGTTCTTGATATGAGCAATAGTGCAAGTCGGTGCCGACACCTCGATCAGGGAGCTCAAAGGGCCCCGGCGTTGCGAGGTGGATGGCTGACAGCAACCTTGATCAGTCAGATGCTCACTTTCAGAAGATATATTGCCGACACCTTGCAAGAACAAACTCTGTACTGTTGAACAGCGTAAATCTACAGGTTTCTAGATTGGTTTGTTCTTCTGTTTCAGAGATTTATCATATATTATAGGAAAGAAACTGAAATATAACGTTTTGTACCTATGCAATGGATCTGAAGACTGTTACAGTTTAGGTAGGAGCAAGTGCAAGTAAGCTTCCTTGGCTTCAGTTACCTGTGTGGCTATATGACTGTATCTAGCATTCTCGCCATAAATCAGTGGTGCAAGAATATGCAACTAGGTAAGGTGCATGTTTCCTTTCATCTTCGATGGTTTTATTCACAAAAGAACATGAGAGTGGCAATGTTCAGAAAAGCGAAGTGTATCATTCAGTAACATATGTCAAAGTTTTCTGAGCTGACATCTGAAAGATGGCAAGTTGGTAACCACTGCTTAATTCTTTGTGTTTGATTAGGCAGGAAAAGGCAGTGAAACCAAAGTGGTGCCCAAAGCTGCATCCAAGGCCAATTTTGAAGTTGGAAGTCTGTCCTGATAAGGACATCCATGTCATGTTGCTGTACAATAAATCAAACATATCAACATGCAAACTTGCACATTGCCAGCTATTGCAGGGAAGCATCCATTGCTGCCTTTATCACACCATTCCAAACTTTTTAGTTGGGAGCTCCATGATGCACAAAGGGGTATACTAATTTATTTAAACTGTCTACCAAAATGGGATGTTTTCTTTTAATGTGGACAACTTTAAACCGATAATGATCAAGGAATTATCCTTGGAGGAAGAGAAGATCGCTGTGCTCCTATCGTGTTTTTTAAACAATAAATTGCCCCCTCCAAATCCATCCATAGTTATAAAATGTTTCCTTTGCCTGTTTTACGTGCTAGATTCTGATAAATGATTACAGTGGCCCATACCATGAGATTTGCTAGCTTACCATCATTCATGGTGACAAGTCTGTGATCTTGTATGGTCGAATGCAGTGCTTGAACACATGGATACGCAGCTTGTATGCATTATTTGCAGAATATTAGGTTAGGGAATATACATGTATATTCTCACCTGTCCTCTTTAGTCCCCACCTGATCATATCATCTCTTTCATTCTTTAAATGTTGACCTATATCTTTCCTGTGCAGATTTTGACCATGCAAATTATGCAATTATTTCATCACACAAAAAGAAAAGAAAGAAGAGTTCTGAAATACTTGCAATTTGCACAAAGTCTTAATGTGCCTCTAATAAAGATACATCATAGACCAATAATTCTGATTTCATTAAAGGTTTTCATGTGAGAATGCAAATGAGTTGAAAATGACTCAGGGATAGTTACAGAGGTCCACTGGACTGAATGATTGGACAATTGAGAGCAACTTTATGCAATGGAAGGCATGTATAGTTTTCAGATAAGCATCAAAGATTCAAAGATAAACCTACCATTGATGGTAGGAGATGAAAGGCATATGCATGCCTTGCCATTCTGACTGAAATAATTGTGTTTATATCATTCATGACCCTGTAGTAAAGGTCACTGTTTTGGGGAATTGGAGGTACCTCTCCTCTGCATGGGAAATTGGCATCTTGGAGGCATTATAATACACAAATGCAAATGTTGGGTGCCTAATTTGTCACTTTTTGTTGGTCTAAATTTTTCTACATTTGTTAAACTATTAGTGTGTCCGTGCTAATGCTACGGTAAAAATCAAAAGATAATAAATGTCTTAAACTTAAAGTGAATAATGAGATAAATTAAGATTCACGTAAAAAAATCAGTGACAAGTTAAAACATAATAACATAATAACTAAGGCCGATGAGACAGAGACCCACACACGACATGGATAACAGTACAACATTCTGCAACAGATGCAAAATGGCCGTATAACAAGAGCAGCAAAAAGAACATGAAATCAGGAGCTCGAATTCCTTAACATTTTTTCTCAACAAATATACATATTCACATTACTCAAAGTACATAAATCAGAGTTGCAAATGTTGTGTTACAAATACAGGCACGCTAGCTTCTATCAGTAACTCCCTACCATATGAGTACTGAAGTGATTCAGGTTATAAAGAACCACTCACAAATGCTGAGAATACACCATGTCAACTCTAGATACACAAACAAAACCTACAACGATGTACTATATATACCTTCTTGGCAAAACTCTCGTAATTCCATGGATGCAAAAACTCAATCAGCTACTGTAGTCACACACATATGGTGATATGCAATTCAGTAAACAGCATCTTTGTTTCCCTGGACAAGATGAAACTCAAACTTTCAGGTGGCATCTGCCATCCAATGAGTATGCTTTCTCCTGGAAAATATAGAGAGAATAACTTAATCGACGAGTTGTTAGAATACCATGGAGATATGTGCATCTCATAAGCACCTTCTGTCTAATGATCAAGCAACTGTTTTGCTTGATCTGTTTAAAGCCATAAACTGCGAGGGCAGCTGTATACAGAACAGGGTCTGGTATGAATAGCAATGAGACCAGGATGAGACAAAATGGACAGAAGGTCATCTTTGAAATTCCTCGGATTGTTCACTAAATGTTGCGTTTGGCATGGAGATATCAGTCAGAGTATAGAGATACTCGACAGAGATGCACAGTAATATCAAATATCATGTAGAATTCTGTTTATATGCTAAGAGGAGCGTCAGGTGTCTCTACAAATGGTACAAATTGACACAAAGATTTCTATTTTGCCATGGCACAACAGCCAGTTTATCTGAAAATAGATTAGCATCAGCAATGCTATACGTAGGCACTACCACAAAAACAGTCTTTAGTGACGAAGCTTTACTGACGAATAATTGATAGGCGTCACTAATATACTTTTAGTGACGGGCCGTTTTGGACGCGTCAGTGATATTGCTTTATTAGTGACGGATCGTAGTTAGACCCGTCACTAAAGAGGGGCCACATCCATTAGTGACGGGTTGAATTACAACCCGTCACTAATGAGCGTGACGGGCGGTAACTATCGCCCGTCACTAATGATCCAGTGACAAGCGATAGTTTCTGCCTATCACTAATGGCTAGATCATTAGTGACGGACAAAAACTACCGTCTGTAACTGATGATGTTTATAAATAGACGAGCCTCGAAGTGAATCGACACGCTTTCATTTCGCGCAATCCTAACCCTAGCCTTTCATCGCCGCCGTCGCCTTCATCGTGCTCCTCACCGGCCCCACCGGCCGTTCCGTCCCGGCAGTCCGTCGCGCGTGGCCGACCCTACTCGCCGTCACCTCGGTTGCATCCTCCTCCTCCTCCTAATGTCCTCCTCCGATATGACTATGGATAATTTGTAGAAATGTTGCTTTGTGGATAATTTATGAAATATTTGCTCAATAAAGATGATGCTATTAGTATGAGAATGTGTGTGATAATTTAGGTTCAATGAAGATGATTCTATTAGTATGAGGATGTGTGACAATTTAGGTTTATTTTTTTGTTTTCACGAGTTTGTTCATACATAGATCTCTCATTATGTGCTAATGTTATTGTTCCTATATTTTATTCATACAATGTTCTTTCATTATGTGCCTTTCATAGTTTTATTACGTGCTTATTATTATTATTGCTTAATGAATTAGTTGTCACACACACCTGTGGATTAAATTATAGCCTACTGGCAAGGAGGCCATTAAGTTGGCAGCCCGACATCTGAGAGCAATCATGTTCAACGTACATTAGGTTATATTCATGCAAGTTTGTTGCTCAGTGAATTTGTGAATATTTCGCAAGTATTATTGTATTTTTTTCATCGTTGTGAAATATAACATAAATTAGAGACATGTTAAGCCTCCCAAATTATGTTCCTATGGTACCAACTTATGTTCCTGACAGTTGTCTCATAAAAATCAATCATCTAGTCAACGGGGGACGTCACCAGGTTTATACATTGTATATTGCATATATTGTTTATGTGCTAATAAAACTAACAAACCGATACGATATTATCTTACTGTTGTAGTTTTTATTAAAAAGATTTGGTGATATCAATAACATTCGTGCTGGTGATACCCTTAAGATATTGACAAGAGATAGATGCACTAGTGAGATTGAGATTACGAGTTGTGGAGGCAGGATATGCCTCCAAAAAGGGTAGCCCAAATTTAGTCAAAGAGGCGGCCTAACACAAGGGGACTATGTGGTAATAACAATGGAACAGGCCCCATTGACAGTTATGGCTAAATTTTATACTAACTTTAGTGATGAGAGAACCCCAACGGCCATAAAAGTGAATGACAATGATAGTGATATATATAGAGAACTGACATTACTTACTAGACATGCATATTTTGTTTATGTGCTTAACATGGTTTTATTATAATGTTAGGAGGGTCCTAGCAATGTTGCGGAGAGGAAAGAGAAGCGGATAGCTAGGGAGATTGACACCGACCAAATGGACCAATTGAAGCACATCTGTTATTTTGGCAATCCAACAGATGTAACTCCAGCAAGGAAGGCTCTCCTGCAAAACATCTCGGCAGGTTTATCCTCTGAGACTCGGTTATATGTCTGCATAATAAATAATGCGATCATCAACAAGCAGTCGGTGATAAGTTATTTACACATGTCGGTAGTTAACTAGATCATCTATGCAGATAGCCTTATCTAACTAGCTTTGTTTAAATTTTATTGTTATATTACTTTTCAAAGCAGTACTGTGAGAAGTACATCACACATCACCTACACCAACAGACCACCACCGAGATTCAAGTGACAGCAACAGGGTCTGAGGCAATACCAATTGTGATGCATAAATCCATTGATAGATGATGCTACCTAACTACTGATTTTAGCCAATTTCTTTGAGATAACTCGTTAGAAGTTAGCACAGTATACGCCTTCTATTTCAGCATCAACAATGGTGCAATTAAGGCTGTCATGTATGTGGTGTAAACCTGGGATACAATGTCTTCCTATTCATCTTTCTTTTTATACCGATAGCCATTGTACATATTGTATTGATTCTTTCTTTTTCAGGGAGAAGTACAGGGTGACCATAAAAAAGGCTGTAAAACTAAACATGTACAGTCTTAAACAATTCATGATGGATAGACAGAGAGAATCTCCGCAGTACACTATTCAAGCTCTTGATATCGCTAGAAGTTAGCTAGAAGTTCGAAGTTAGAGAATGTTCTTATGGAACTTTGTTTTAGCCATGTTTTTCGAGATAACGAGTTAGAAGTTAATATATGTGATACTAATTTGGTTATGAATCTTCTGTGATGAATTGTGAATCTTCTATGATGAATTATCTGTGATGTGCTTTGGATGTTGGATATTTTGGCTACCAAATCCTGGTTTTGATTCAGGATACAGTCTAAAAACTATTTTTTTTAAATGACCATAATATTAGTGACGGGTGACAATAATCACCCGTCACTAAAGGGTTCTTTAGTGACGGGTGATATTACGACCCATAACTAAAGAGCCCTAACAGGTGAGCCGATGGGTCCCCTTTAGTGACGGATGAATACTGTCGTCCGTCACTGAAGGTTGACCCTTTAGTGACGGGTGTTTACCCGTCACTATTGATGTTACGTCACTAACACGATAAGAGTGACGGGAGACTTGCCCGTCATTAATAAAGCTTATTACCCATCACTAATAGGGTTTTCTATAGTAGTGAGGCAATCATATATTATTTATAGCGACACAAATTGCATGTCAATACTCCAGAGTTATTCAATAGATTTTTACCAGTTATTGTTTGAAAACTTTACCAGGTCAGTTAGGAAACATTAGTGAGAAGATAAAGTGCAATGGAAAATATGATAAAGACATACCAGTAAGCACCACAAGAAAGTTGTGCCCTCTTGTCTCCAAGTTTGTTTGCCGAGTACATCAATTGCTATGTACCATCCAAATTGAATTAGCTCCTAAAGGAGCAACAAAACCATAGTTCAATTGTACAATAATGAAGACCAAATAAGCATATACCATTAGAAATCTCTCCTGCATTGAAGACATCCACTTGCTCATCTGATGCACCAATCATCTACAGAAATAAATTATAAACAATGAATAAATAACTATAGAAAAGTAACACATCAAAACATCGGTGCACTGGTAAGAATAATACCATAAAGGAGCGTACAGTGTGCTAGTCGATATCAAGGTACCATAACTGAATTTTCAGTTTTCACAAATAGAAGACAAGTGTTGATTTGTACTTCACAGTGAATGAGTGCATATATTGCTTCTCCCTTTGTACTTGAACAGTTGAACATGCAAAAAAAACTTTAGCATACCTGGATTGCCTTTTGCATCACCTGCTGTCTCTTTGTGTCCATTAAACTAACTCTGCAAGGTTAATGGTTATTGTAGCATTATTTACTAATTAACAACAATCTTATATTTCCTGAAATAGAAGCTTTAACATATCTGACCTTGACCTCAGTGATTCCAATAAGTTATCTGCTGTTGTAATCTCACCCATAATTGATAGTGCCCATAATACAAGTATATCGAGGAGCTATTCCACATGCCATATTGCCTGAACAAAGTTCAAACTGAAATAATCAGAAGAATGTATCTAGCACAGCTTTAGTTCAGATATGTAAAATGGTCTTGGGAATATACACCTTACTTAAATATGAATTATTTTTTGAATATATTTGAAATTATTGGAGCTGAGATAGTACCTCGTTCTTAAATGCATCTAGCAATGCTGCTAATCTATCTTTGGTCAGATCTACCTTACCACGAATATACAAATGGAGTAGCAGCCCTAGAGCATTCAGGTAGACCTGATGCATGAAAAATTACTTAGTGTCTCTAATATTGATGAACAGGAAAATTGACCAGCACTAATACCTCTGCTGCCTCACAATCATTTTTCTCGAGTTCCTTGATGATGTTATGGTTGCATACCTCCAGAAATCTCCATGTAGGGGATTCACCTTCCAAGTAACAAACAGCGACGTGCCACCAGTCGTGGGTTAGCCTACAAAAGGAAGAAAACGATTTTCTAAGAAATATTTCTGTGGTTATTTGCTAACATAAAAAGACAGCATCATGTAGAAAACTGTATACATAAATGATGAGCATGCCTCCCATGGTGGAGAACTTGATTTCATCAACTCAGTAGCTTCTTTGAAATGGC
>KE370928.1:23639-35108 GCA_000418225.1 Zizania latifolia
GTAAGTGGGGATGTAAGACTAGGTTTTTGACTAAGTCCGAGACCGCGCCTCAATTTTCATTAGGCGCGCTTGGGGAAAATTTTTCGCGGGCAAGGGAAAATAGTTTTAGCGATAGATAAACTGATGTTTTTTGTCGAATTTACTGACACACCAGCTGACACTAGAGATTAATAGTATTACCGACAGATAGTTAGTCACTATTTATACCTATTATCGACAGGCAGCCTGTCTAACGTATTACTGACAGTTTTATTGACGTTAAATGCAACTCTTTATCGATATACATCTGACGCTAAAACAATGCCGTGGTATAGTGCATAAATAGTAACAGGTGCATTTCTTGATGCCATTTACGGAGATGAGAATCTCATCAGGCGATGAGAAGATGACATGAAAAAACTGATGCAATAGCACTCACCTGGCAAACACACCATGAAAAAACTGATCTTGTTCTCCTCTCTTCTCTTTGCTTTTACGGAATGCCAATCTGAAAAATCAGACGGTTTTCATCGCTGCTAAATATCCTGAAATGTTCCCTCTCCTGATAAAATCATCTATAGAAGATGACAAACAGCGATAATCTAGTGGGAAAATATGATAATTCAACATCTAGTAATCCTAAGTGCTATATATTTTTCTCCGTTAAAGAAGTTCTTTATATGTTTTTAGTGAGGTTTTTCAGGTACATGTTAATAGTGTCAGTTTGAGATAGATAGAGTGGTGCCTTTTCTCATCTATAATATGTGTTCCAAACAAAAGTGTTGGCGATATGACCTCTAGGTATTCAGTGATGGGCTTATCAGTCCGAACCGAGAGTAGGCCAAACCTAGCATTGGAGTCCGGTATGACCCATGAAGAGAGGTTCGATTCCAATAAGAAATATTAAATTCTTATCCGGTAACCGAGCTCTATATCTGGTATAAAGAGATATGTTTGTAACAGGATTCTTGCGATTAGGAAATAGGACCCGTGTTCAGTATGTAATCCCGAATAATTAAGAACCGATTTGGGATAGAGTCCTGGGTTGTTGGGCTCACCCCTTGATTATATAAGGAGGGCGAGGCATCCCTAGAGAACAAGCTTTTAGCATCCAATCTCGATTGCTTAGGCTTATAGCTCTCGAGCTCATTCTTTGTAAGCTTAGACACCATAATAATCTACCAAAACACTGGACATATGACTATTATCCTCTGGGATTCTTGAACTAGTATAAATCTTGGCTCTTGTTCTTTAGAGTCGACCATAGGACTCGAGAGTGCTACGCTTCCCTACAATACTATTCACCATCTCGGGTACCCCCTTGGGTGGACTGATCGGATATCCCCTGACAGTTGGCGTGCCAGGTAGGGTGTCACGGTATCTCTCACCAAACTTCCATGGCATCTCCTCGATGCCTCTCCGCCAGGCCTAGGATGATGTTCATCCTTAGCAACACCACCTACATTGCTGACTTAACTGGGAGATTAGTACCCTTCAACTCAGCACCAACAGCATCGATATCATGATCTCCATGCCAGGTTCTAGATGGCTTCACCGTCCAAAAGGCGGACCGGGTCATGGAGCACTTGACCGATACTGTGATAGAGATGGTGACATATCAGCTCACTAGGCACGTTGTCGACCAGGTGATTCGGCACATCATGGGCCAATCAGCGGCATAGCTAGGTGTTAACGGCAAAATTTAGTAAGGCCCAAGCCCAACACAGTTTCGGCATGGTCAATGGAAGTCAAGGAGTCCGGTCAAAGCACGGTCAATGAAGCCTGTCCACTATGCGTACGTGTGACCGGATAAAATACAAAGAAGCCGATAAAGGAAAGGATAGATTTTGCTGCGAAGATAAAGATGGAATCGGTTACAGTCGTATCCGCATAGGACGGCAAGTCTCCGGACTATAAATATATAACTTTTAGACCTAGTTTAGAATCAATCAATCAATAGATCAAACAACTCTCAGCGCATCACCAAACTTGCCATTGGCGAGTTCTTGCTCTCCCGCGGGGCTGCATCGCTTCGATCTCCAGCGAGGGGTAAGTTCCGCCAAACATGTATTGATTAGTAGATCTAAGGCTTCATCAGTTAGGTCCGACATCTTAGTCTATGTATCGATCATGCTGTATCAGATGTGTGGTTTAGATCAAATATTTTAGTCTAAGGCTTCATCGGTTGAGTTTGACATCTTAGTCTGTGTGTTTGATTAATGTCGCGTATCGTTCATCTGGATGAAGTGTGCTCCGATATGTCTAGCACTATGATTTGCTGTAACTTAGCGACTGTCTTGGTACGGTCCAATCTTGCGGTCATAGCGGATGACAATGCGAACACAGATCGGGCATGTTGAGGCTAGATTCTATCAAAGTATAAGCCGATAGGTTATCTTTCTGCATATTTTAATCTCATCGTTGTATCGGGCATCAGAATCGGGCAATACACATCGGCCTAGCGTTATTATATCTGTCTTGCTTTTGCATCCTGATATCGACTCTAGTATTACTTTCAATTGCTTTCACAGATTAGTTGGTTCAAGCCGATGCCGATGTCTCGATAGGTTTCACAATAGATCTATTTCTCGTACATCGTGCACCCGATATGGTGCATTGATTGGCCTTTACCATGTTCTTATTACATTTTATTTACAGTCATTTAATAGATAGTCCGATACGCGTTGAAACCATCGGCTCGATAGCCGATAGGCGTTACTACTTACGTTTTTATTGTCAATCTTATCAGTTGCAGGATCAAACTGATTGGCACGCCATGAACCGCAAATTTAGGACCTGCACTAGAGTTAAGTAGATATCTCAGGCCACGCGTGTGACCAAAAACTTCACCAATATGCTTTTTGGCACGCCCAGTGGGACACATCTTCAACAACACTTCCCGTCATGGCGGGAGAATTCGACAACAGCAACGTCATCCAAGTCACCATGGAGGTGCTGAATGAGGAACAAAGGGAAGAAGTGCAGAAGCACGTTGATGACTACCGGAAGATGTGCCTCGAATCCTTCGGCATGACCAGATCAGGACCTATCCAGAAAACTCAATTGCCGAAGCCCACCTTCACTGGAGAATCTAGTCAGCGGCCCGACAGCCCCCATGTCAACTTTCAGGAAGCCGTTGACCGCGTAGTCAACCACACCCTCATCAACCAGTCAAGGGTTCTGGTCAACACTCTCTACGGGTTGATTAAGAAGACCGTCGGCTCGACATACTTCTCGGTCAACCACCCTCAGGCGCCCTAGCATCCACAGCCTCCTCGGCCAGCTCAACCATCAACTCCTATTCCATAAGGGCCGATGAGGCACGAAGCCCCACAGATCACCTACGGCATCGAGAGGAACGTGCTGCCTGACCTCGTGCCACCAAGGGGGGGATCCAATGGTATCCCTCAGGGGTACCACCAGGCTGTGTACTTTGGAGGACAGCCCTGCGCCCACGGCGAGCAGTATCACTACAACGCTCCTCGACCCGATCAGTACCATCAGGCGCCCACTTCTAATCGGTACCCCATATCAAACCAGCAAGAAGAAGACTAGGTGAACCGCATTGCCGAGGTCATCCACGACCAGTTTGGTCTGAAGCCCAAGGACCAAACTTACATGTATCGGAGGCCGTACCCGGAGTGGTTCGATCTAGTGCCACTGCCCAACCGATACAAGGTGCCCGACTTCTCTAAGTTCTCGGGGCAAGACTCAATCTCCACGATCGAGCACGTGAGCCGTTTTCTCGCCTTGTGCGGGGAGGCATCGGCCGATGAGGTCCTCAGGGTCCGATTCTTCCCGTTATCACTATCGGGATCAGCCTTTGCTTGGTTTTCTTCACTGCCGCTGAGTTCCATCAGAGGGTGGGCGGACCTCGAGAAGCAGTTTCACAAGTATTTCTTCGCCGGCATGCACGAGATGAAGCTGACGGACCTCACAGCGGTTCGACAAAAGATGGATGAGTCGGTGCAAGATTATGTTCAGAGGTTTTGGGACGTACGCAGCAGATGTTACAGTCTCAGCCTTAGCGATACCCAATTAGCTGAGTTGGCATTTCAGGGGTTACTAAACCCAATCAAGGAGAGGTTCTCATCTCAGGAGTTTGAAACCTTGTCGCACCTGGTACAACGGGTATTGGCCCATGAGAGCCAGTTCCAAGAAGCTCACAGAGAAATTCCAGAAGAAGATTGCGTACGCCCAGGCATACTCATCGGAGTCTGAAGAAGATACTGGATCCAATGTCGAAGTGGGACTCGCTGAGTGGTCCAAAATAAAGAAGCCTGTTGCTTGTCCCTGGGTGAAGGCTTCGGACAAATAAGAAAAGTATGATTTTGATATCAACAAAGTGGACATAATTTTTGACTTATTGCTGAAAGAAAAACAGATCCAGCTACCACCCAACCACGTGATCCCGTCGGTCGATGAACTAAAGAAGAGGAAGTACTACAAGTGGCACAATTCTCTATCGCATCACACCAATGAATGCAAGGTATTCAGGCAGCAAATCCAATCGGCCGTCGAAAAGGGCCGAATCAAGTTCGACGATGGGAAGAGGCCGATGAACATCGACGGGCACCCGTTCCTCACCAATATGGTCTGCATCCAGTACCCCGATGAACGGCGTAGAGAGGGAGATAGGCACATCAGGAGGGAGGGAGACCTGACACGAGTTACTTCGTCGGGCCTGATAAACAAGTACAAGAGAAAGGCGAATGAGAACGATGATTATGAGGCCGATCGGGCCCCCTTGCGGTTCAACCCCCACTGGAACTGCGAGTTCTTCAAATTCTGCTGGAATGAAGGGATGCGCCTACCATCGATGGATAATGGCCCAGAGTGTGGTGGTAGCAGAGTCAGTCGGAGGCCCCGTGATGATGACTGGAGACCTTATGATGATGATCGGAGATCTTATGAAGGTGACCGAAGGACTCCTCCACGTAAACCCAAGAGAGCAGAATACGGAGACGAACGATTTGGCTCAAACAGCATTGGGATATAAACCGATGGCTAAGCCGATTGAGATAGAAGTTGCAGAGTTGAAACCCGATGACTAGAGGTATGAGCTCGTTACATATTTGAAGAACCCTTCACAATCGGCGCCAAGAAAACTCAGGTACAAAGCTATGAAGTATGTGTTGCTTGATAAAGAACTGTATTATCGGACTATTGATGGAGTGCTGCTCAAGTGTATAAACATCGAAGAGGCGAAGGTTGTCTCGGGACTATATGGCTATATCAATTGTCTCGGGACACTAACAACCTTGGTGCAAAAATGAACTCCACATTGTCAAAAGACGGATTTCATTAACATCCCAGACAAGTTTTTATAGCAAAAGGCTTAGTCTAACCATCTACTTCTATTTTTACAGAAGGAATTTATACTATTCCTCAAGGGGCGGTGGCTGCTCCGAGACTTTGTCGAGCGGGAAAAGCTAGAGGTCCCCAGCCAAGATTATGGCGGGTCCCTCAACTCCTTGCTAGAGTGCAAGGGCATCATGTGGTGTCACCATGTCTGGGTATCCGGCCGCTATATGCTCGAAGTCCATGTTAGGGTAGTGCACCCGAGCATTCCTTAGGGCATGCTCGACCCCATTCCGAGCCACATCCACAACGAAGGCCCGTAGCTAGACCTCCAGGCCTTCAATCCTTCCCGAGTACTCCACGTCTGATGTACTAAGGCCCTTCGGGTCTGTCGGGGATGTGACTCCCAGATACCTCATAGTTGGGCTTATCAGATCAGACCAAGGGTAGGCCAAGATCAGCATTGACCGTTTGGTATGGCCCATAAACAGGGGTTTGATTCTGATAAGGAAAGTTGAGTCCTTATTAGGTAGTTAAGCTCCGGATAAGATATCTAGAGATTTATTTTTATCATAATCCTTGTAATTAGAGATTTAGCACCCAAGTTTGGTAGGCAATCCTAGATCGACTCGGGATAGAATCCTAGGTTGTTAGGCTCACCTCCTAAGTATATAAAGGAGGTGAGACCCCCCTAGAGGACAAGCTTTTCAGCATATTTTCTTGCTTTCGATGCCCCATTCCTCCATAGCTTGATTGCGTTGTATTGTAAGATCCACCATCATAGTACACAGCAAAAAACTAGACGTAGGGCTATTATCCTCTAGGAGACCTGAACCAGTATAAATCATGGCTCTTGTATTCTAGAGTTGACCATCGGATTCGAAGGCATTGTGCTTCCCTTACACACATCTAATCACTACCTCAGGTACCCTCTTTGGTGGACTGATCGGTAATTCACCGACAATTGACACTCCAGATAGGGGGTCACATTGCTTTCACCAGGATTCTATGGCACCTCTTTTGGATTTTCTCGTCCTCGTCGGCTCCGTCTTCATATTCGGGAGTCTGACGTTCATTGAGGATCCAGCGGGATGGCTCATCTTATCGGGCCCCTTGATAAGGCGAATCGATGAACGGTCGGGTCAACTTCGTGATCCGGTTGGCCCCGAAAAATACATCGTCTTCTCTGGCAAAAAGGGGCGGACGGTTTAGCGCCGATGGGTAGAGACCAGGCGGCTCGATAAGTTCAAGGATAATCGGTGGCTCCTAGCCAATCTTGTTATGATGGCCGAGGGGGCGCTGTTGGGGATGTGACCCCCGGGTGCCTCATAGTTGGGCTTATCAAACCGGACCAAGGACATGCCAAGACTAGCATTGACCATCCGGTATGGCCCATAAACAGGGGTTTGATTTTGATATGGAAAGTTAAGTCCTTATCGGGTAGTTAAGCTTCGGATATGATATCTAGAGGTTTATTTGTACCGAAATCCTTGTAATTAGGGATTTAGTACCCTAGTTTGGTAGGAAATCCAAGTCCTACTCAGGATAGAGTCCTGAGATTGTTAGGCTTACTTCCTAAGTATATAAAGGAGGCAAGACCCCCTAGAGGCAACTCATCATCAAGCTTTAGCATATTTTTCATGCTTTCGACGCCCAAGCCTTGATAGCTTGATTGCGTCGTATTGTAAGATCCACCTTTATAGTAAACACTAAAACATTAGACGTAGGGCTATTATTCTTGGAGAGGCCTAAACCAGTATATACCTTGGCTCTTGTGTTCTAGAGTCGACCATTGGGTTCGAAGGCATTGCGCTTCCCTTATACACATCTAATCATCACCTCGGTACCCCCTTGGGTGGATTGATTGGTGATTCACTGACATTTGGTGTGCTAGGTAGGGGTCGTGTCACTTTCACCAGGATTCAATGGCACTTCTCTCCGTTTTCCTCATCCCCGCCGGCTCCATCTTCATATTCAGAAGTCTGATGTTCATCGAAGATCCGGAGGGATGGCTCGTCTTGTCGGACCCCGAACACTACATCATCTTCTCTAGCAAAAAAGGGTGGATGGTTTGGCTCCGGTGGATAGAGACCAGGTGACTCGACAGGTTTGAGGGTAATCGGTGGCTCCTAGCCAACCTTGTTATGATGGCCGAGGGGGCGCTATCCACCACCAGCAGCGAGAGGCGGTGTCTCGCAGAAGCTAATCGGGTTGAACAAAACAATGAGATCCACCAAATCCTCGAAGATGAATTCACCATGGAGTTCGACGAAGAGAAGGTCTTCAAAACCCTAGCTACCAACCTGGTGGCCATCGAGAGGGCTCTCAGTTCTCTTCCTGAGACCCTAGAGCTACGACGAGCCAAAGCGCTTGCTTAGACGATAGCAACTCAGATCAACACTCTGGCTCTGGCTCTGGCTCCAGCTCGACCACCGACTCCTCCCCTGGAAGATAAGGGGGACGATGATTATGACTGATACCAACCATCACGTAGCCAAAACCTGCCTCTCGATAGCCTGCGTGGCCACCACCTACAGCCACCATCGGCGAGAATGCAGAACAGGTTGCGTTCTGAGATCCACCGGCAAACTAACAATCAAGGCAATGTCGAGAACAGCCGCAACAGTATTGGCAGCAGCGTTGAGCGTGATGATTCGGCTGAAGGTCGCAACCCCCACAATCATAGACGAAGCAGAAGCCGAGATGGTCACAGCGATTTTCCTGCATTCACCTGGCACTTGAGGCAAGTCAGGTGGCTGAGGTCCTTCCGTCCAGCGGGAATCGAACCATTTGATGGTAAAACAGATCCCTCACAGTAGTTATGACTCTACTATACCACCGTTCGGGCAGCAGGAGGGGATGAGGGGGTCATGGCAAACTATCTTCCGGTCATGCTCTCTTTGTCTGCCAATAATTGGCTTTCGAGCCTACCTAGGAACTCTATCGATCCCTAGGCACAACTTCGCTCAGCCTTCATCGACAACTATCAGTGAACGTGGTAGAAGCCTAGGACCTGATACAACCTCCAACAATTGTGACAGAAGGAGGACAAGATGCTCCACAGTTTTGTCCAAAGGTTCTCGGAAAAAAGGACTACAGTCGTGGATATCGATGAGCGGGACATCATCAACTGCTTCATTGATGCTCTGCACCACTCTTCCGAGTTGCACGGGGCCCTCATGAGAAAGAAGCCAAAGACCATAGCCCGGATGATCTCTATCGTAGAAAGTTATGCCGATTGTAAAGATGCTCGAAGAGAGAAGATGGAGCGGTCACGCCATGAGAGTTGATCTCATCGGAACAAAGACGACTGACCTCGGTCCCCCCAACGAGAAGACGATCGGCCGAGATCCTCTCAGGGCAAACAAGAGCAAAAGAGGAAAACAGAGAGAACTGTGGTGGTCACCTACAGCTCACGACGCCAGGAGGATGAAGCTATGTTGGAAGAACTTGACAAACCATGCCCGTTTCATCCAAAGGGAAGCACACCATGCATAAGTGTTATTCTTTGTAGGACGTACTCATCAAATAATCATGCAATAATCCCCACCAGAGCAAAAGACGCGGGACGATGACGATGCCCCGAAGAAGGATAGTTGGCTTCAAGATGACAACGACTTTCAAGAGCCTCATAAGACTATGAACATTGTCTTCGGAGGCCTCGTGTCAGACGAAACCAAACGGCAACAGAAGATTCTAGATCGACGCATCAATGCCATAGGATTTGAGAAAATTCAGCAGCTGTGGTGGTCGAAAGTCCCGATCACCTTCTCTCGGGATGACCAATGCATAAATGTCCCGAAAACTGGGCACTAGCCGCTGGTGGTTGACCTAGTGATACTCAAAGTACGCATGAGGCGGGTACTGATCGACAGAAGGAGTGGGCTGAACATCCTCTTCCGCTAGTCCCTCACCGATCTTGGCATCTCGGTCGACAGTCTCCAAAAAGAAGACAACTTCCCATTCTACGGTATCATATCTAGACAGAGCTCGGTACCACTCGGCTCCATAACTCTACCAGTCATAGTCGGTTCTTGAGACAACTATCAGACCGATCACATCACCTTCTGGGTCACAGAATATGACATTCCATTCCACGCCGTCCTAGGAAGGCCATCCATAGCCAAGTTCGTGGCCTCGGGCATTACCCGTACTTGGTGCTCAAGATGCCGGGTCCTGATGGAGTTATCACTGTTCAGGGAAGCATCGGCACCTCCCGCACATGTGAGAAGGATAGTCTCGCCCTAGCAGAGGCTTTTGACCTATCGGCTCAAATGGAGGAAACTCTTAGGCAAGTCCACGCGCATCCTCCTGAGGCCACGAAAATTCTAGTCAAGGCACCAACCACTTCGAAGATCTCCTCCACACCCTCGAACACCAAGAAGATCGCCCTCTCTGATGCGGATCCAACAAAGACCGTAGCTATCGGGGCAGGGCTCGACTCTAAATAGGAAATCACGATCGTCAGCTTCCTGCGCTCCAACATTGACATCTTTGCATGGAAGCCCTCCGACATGCCTAGGGTTCCTCGGGAGCTGATCGAGCACGAACTCCACGTATATCCGACTGCCAAGGCAATAAAGCAAAAGCTGCGGAGGTTTGCTCAAGATAGGAAAGAGGCGATTAAAGTAGAAATCACCCGCCTCCTAGCAGCAGGATTCATCCACAAAGTCTACCATCCCGAATGGCTCGCTAATCCAGTCTTGGTAAGAAATAAGATGGGACAATGGTAGAAGTGCATCGACTACACCGACCTAAACAAACACTGCCCGAAAGATCCCTTTGGGCTACCTTAGATAGACCAAATAGTCGACTCGACTGCAGGATGCCCCCTCCTGTGCTTCCTTGTTTGCTATTCCGGCTACCACCAGATTAGCCTTAAAGGAGAATACCTGGAGAAAACATCTTTCATCACACCTTTCTAAGCATTACTGCCAAGCACATAAGATCGTGGTCATGACAGAATACCCACTGGGCGACATACTCCATAATCGAGATGCAACAGGATGAATCGTTAAATGGGCCATCGAGATGGGAGAATACACGATGGAGTTCTGCTCCCGTACCGCTATAAAGTCTCAAGCCCTAGCCGACTTCATTGCCGAGTAGACCAAAATACAGCTACCCCCGAGCCGAGAAGGAAAAGAATACTGGACAATATACATCGATGGCTTACTCAGCATAGATAGCCCCGATGCAGGAATCCTCCTTATTTCCCTAAAAGGAGAAGAGCTGCGCTATGTACTACAGCTGCTGTTTAAAGCCTTAAACAACGTGGTGGAATATGAGGCCTTGCTACATGGCATATGACTTCTGGGATATTTGCAAGGAGTGACTGATCGAGGTCAAGTACGCATCGATCACCCATCATCAGGCTAATGGACAGTGCGAGCATGCTAACGGGATGATCCTACAAGGTTTAAAAGCCCGAATATTCGATACTTTGCAGAAATACGCCGGCAAGTGGCTCCAAGAGTTACCAGCAGTACTCTGGGGGCTCCGTATGCAGCCAAACCAAGGCATAGGGCAAACACCCTTCTTCCTGGTTTACGGCCCTGAAGCAATCCTACCAGGTGATATGCTACACAACTCCCTCTGAGTTCAATATTATGATGAGGGAACGGCGGAACAGACAAGTGTAGGATCGAAACTAGCGACCAGAGGAGGGGTGGCACAAAACAAAACACAGCGAATAAATGAAAAATTCCTCAAACTCATGTAACAAACTTGCGAGTGACTTGAAGAAATTCAGCGCTAGACTATGCCAGAAAAGTCACTCCAGGCAAGTTGATACAAAAACTTCACCAAACAATCACTCAAACAACATGACCAAGAAACAACTCACGTATCGATCGGACTGCATCCTAGAAGTAAATAGACGTTCTCATAAAAAGATACTCACACAACGTTCTTATGCAAAAGATCGACTACTTGAAGTATGGCAAGATCAACACATAACCTCTCAGGCAAAGACTATAGGCACATGACATACACTAGAACACAAGGAAAAGTGTTCACAGAGTAATCTCAAAATCATGGGCTTGTAGGCAATGTATCAAACACCTAGAATGCAATGTATAACACGTTGAAGCATTTCATCGAATAGGTGAAGAGCGAGAGGAGTTTACAAAGTTTCTTGGTGTAGATCTAGCTCGAAGATGAGTCGTTGTAGTCATGAAAGATGTTCCC
>KE370928.1:69270-85631 GCA_000418225.1 Zizania latifolia
CGTGCCTCCGAGCCACCTAGACGCCGCGCCTCGCCTTGGCGCGTGCGCGCCTCTGAGCCGCCTGGGCGCCGCACCTCGCCTTGGCACGTGCACGCCTCCGAGCTGCCTGGGAGCATGCACTACACACCGAAGGGAGTAGAGGCAGGTGAACAGCCGCCGGCTAGGGGAAGGAGAGGGAGTAGGTTGCTGGTGGAGGAAGAGGAGGAAGAAGGGGAAAGAGGTGGGTGGAAGGAGAAGAACGCCTCAAAATTTCAGAATAATTTTTCAAATTAGCTCAAATCCTCAAGTCTTACAAGAGGGGTTAGCCCCTTAAATAGCCCAAGTGGACCAAAGGAAAAGACACAAATGCCCCTTCGGGAATGTTCAATACAGACATAGGCCCACAGGGCAAAAACATAAAAGACTGACTTAGATATTTATTCGGTGCCTGACATTTCGTAGTCATCACGACATCGCTAACTTTGATGCTGAAATCCCTTTTTTGGTAGGTTTGACGGTTTTGAGCCGAAGCCGTCAAAGCGTCCGTCGCCTCCGCACCGTGCACCCAGATTGGACCCGTTTTGACCCCGCGGCTCTTTAGCCCGGCAATCGAACGTCCGTGTACCTGAGTCGCACCGGTCTACACCACGACGGATCCCGTTTCCCTCGCCGCTTCAGCTCCACGCACCCGGATTGGACCGGTACGCCTTCGCGACCCCTCTATCCGACCGACGTCCGTCTATGTACCTGAGTCACGTGTGAACTCCATCACAGTCGAGGCTTCTTCATCTCCATTCCTTCACATCTTCCCTTCTCGATGCTTCACGTCTTCTTTCCCCGTTGACAATCACTCATCATCCCCATGGTATATACCATGGCTCCTCAGTTGAATGATTCAAAAATTCCTTTCTGTTTGGATTTATTTTTGACATGGGATATCCGGATTCAAGCTGGGCTATCTGAAACATCGGTTCTATTTTGATTTTTTTAGTCCGGAACATCTGGTTAAGCTCGGATCATCCGGATGAACAGTGCGCGATTTTTTGCCCTAACGCCAGTTTTGAGACAGGGGTATAAATACCTCTCTCTCTCATAATCAGTACACGTTTTCCAAAACCCTAGCAGCCTTGCCAATTTTACTCTCTTTCTCTCTAGTGCTTGATCTCGTTTTGGATCTTTGAGAGTTGGATTGAGAGTTCTCCACAAATCTCCTAGAGTTCATTGACGATCAATCCTTTGGGATTAATGGGTGCGTGTGCGCCTTGATCTTCGTTGTATTCTTGAGCACACGGCTTTGGATCACATCAACAGATTCATTACTCTTAGTGGTAATCCCTCCAAGATGGCTAGGTGTCGATCCGTGAGCAGCCAAGGGATTGTGGGTGAACGGACACGTTTGTACTCGGCCTCGCCTCAGCTTCAAAGAGGTAACATAGTGGAAAACCAAGGCTTGAAGTGGTGAGCGTTTGGTGAGGATTAGGGTTGAAAGAGACCTAGCCCTTTGAGGTTTCCTCAATAGAGATGTAGGATCGTTGGATCCGAACTTCGGTGAAAAATCTATTGTGTCAATCTTTACCTTTGCTAGTTGTTATTTACTGTTGATCTATCTATTAACTAGCAAGCATAAGTTTGATTGAACTCATATCTTAGAAGTTCATTGGCTAGATTATTTTCTACAGTCGATTGTGTTTCAGATCTGTAATGCCCAGATCATCTGGTTAAACCCGAAAAATTTGGACCTCGGACGATTTATTTTTCATCTGGTATCCGAAATATCCGACTAAGCCTAGATAGTTTGGCCCTGGAAGTTTGAACTAACAAGTTTAGTTGAGAATTTTTAGATTGCCTATTCACCCCCCCTATAGGCAACTTTCACTCCCAATGATGGTGATGGCCCCGTCGGCCCCCATCGCTACTGGAACTACTGCTGCTGCTGCTACTGCTGGTCCCACCACCAATGCTTTGTCTGCCACCCATTCGCTTGTATATTTCTGAGCGTATCCTGTTGTTCCGCCTTCCTGGTACCTCTGGGTGGTCCCTTTGTTTGTTGCATAGCTCATCGCCTAGGGGAGTCCACCACGAGATGGTCGGTACCGGTCGTAGCTGTCATCCTCCTTTTCCCGAGGAGAGGGGGAGCGAGGTCAGACCGAAGCAGGTGCTGGGGTATTGATCTGCATGGCCGCCGCTTGAGTTAGAGCCTTGGCCCGCTATAATTCCGAGGTATCTGGAAGGGACCTGAGAGCCCTCTCGATTGCCACCAGATTGGTGGTAGGGGTTTTGAACTCTCTGCCATTGAATTCGAAGCTAAATTCATCGTCGAGATTGTGACGGACTTCATCTTCTTGTGTGATTCTGGCTACCATGGCACGTCTGCACCGGTCGCTACTAGATGAAGATGCATCACCCTTGGCCATCATGATGAGGTTAGTTGGGAACCTAGGATTACGTGGCCGAGGGTCGCCTTCTAGCTTGTTGGCAACCCCGACTTCTGCCCACCGGTGTCGGACAACCCGATCGTTCTTGCCAGAGAAGATGTTGTAGTGCTCAAAGCTGGTCGAAGTTCGCCCGAAGCTAGATTGGTCGGCCTACATAGGAATTGAAGCCGATCCTTTAGAACTAGCCTGCTTGAAAACATCGCCCGATGTGGGTGATGACAGGACAAGCTACCCCACCGAATCACTGGTGAAAGCCTGATGGAATTGTGCCCAAGAGAATTCTGAGGTAACTGGAAGTTCTGGCTGTGGGCCGGAAGTTCCGGGTTCTGGAGCATCCAGAAGTTTCGATTAGACCGGACGTTTTGGGCCAGCCCTAGTTTCAGTTTCTGGAGGAGCCAAAAGTTCTGGGACTGCCTGGACGAACTGGAAGTTTCGGTGAGACCGGAAGTTCCGGGTCGAATTAAATTCGATACAGAAGATCATTTTCAGAAGTTCCAGTCAGAGCCGAAAGTTTCGGTCTAGGCGAATAGATTAGATCTGTTGGGCTTTAATACAGATTAAAGGCCTGTGATAGGGCACTATATAAAGAGAGAAGGGGTTGGCATAAAAAGGCTGCTGCCATTGCTGCTGTTGCTCCTGGTTGAGAACCCTAGCCGCCACCTCTCTTCTCTCCTCGATTATAAGTGTTGTGATCGATCTCCCTAGATCTCGTGAGTGGTGCTAGCACCCCGGCGTGAGGTGATCCTATCCCTGGACCTGTGGATACTGTGGAGGCACTACTCTAATAGTGGTGCTCGTCTTCTTTCCGTGGAGTTCGCCGGATCGTAGGACTGCGTCATCTTCATCGCTGGATCGCCGATGAACATACGAAGCCGAGAGGAGTAGCTCGAGGACGCGCTTCATCGACTCTACTTCCGCTGCCCGAGCACATCTTCAGGCTTGAGGTAATGATCCATGATCCCATTACACACATGGTTCCTGGGCTAACGGGGTAAATTTTGAAATTAAGTGCTAGCGTAGCCTCCCCATAACCCAACAGTAGTATCAGAGCCTACGTGCGTAGTGTTCGATCTAGATCGATCACATATGATGATATGTGGTGGAAATAGATTGGATGAATTGTTTTTGTCATCGGATTTTTGGAAGTTCCGGGTGGACCAAAAGTTCCGGACCGAAATAATTTTCGATACAGAATGTTATTTTCAGAAATTCCGTTTGGACCAGAAGTTCTGGGTTCAGAAGTTCCGGTTGGACCGGAAGTTCTGGGTTCGGAAGTTCCGGTTGGACCGGAAGTTCTGGACAGTAATAAATTCCGTATAGAAGGTTATTTTCAGAAGTTCCGAGTGTGACTCGGAACTTCCGGGCCAAAATAAATTCGAGTCTGAATGTTGATTTCGGAAGTTCCGGCCTTGAGTCAAAAGTTCTGGGCCCTTTGACCGGAAGTTCCAGGCCTACTGGCCAGAAGTTCTGGGTCTAGTTCAGTCACGAGTAGATTCTGCCTAACTTGTTTTTGCAGAGAATGTTGTGACTGGTATGACATTGCAATGTATGAGATACAAGCTTGTAATTTTCATGGCCTACGTGTCATGGTTAATTGCAGCCCAAGGCTTTTCAAATGTTGTACGACCTGCGCGTTGACACCACATGCATAGTATTGGTTTGCTTAACAAAGCTATCAAAATGGTTTTGGGCTTTGGGGCATGGAGTTGGGAGTCGGACATTGGATGCCACCCCAACGAACAAGAGTCACATATGATGTGATTAGCAAGTGTTGCTTACCTATGTCACCAATCTTCTAGCAGTGATGCCAAAGCTCACTAGGAGTTAGATGAATATGGATCTTGTGCTAAACCTTGGATTGTTGTTGTAGATCATGGCACCAACTACAAAGAATACTTCCGTTTTTAATCTGCGATCTGTCCTTGAGAGGGAGAAATTGTCTAGAACAAATTTTATTGACTAGTACAGGAACTGGAGAATTGTTCTCAAGCGGGAGAAAAAGGATTATGTTCTAGAGGAACCCCACCCTAATGAACCAATGGATGATACACCAATTGCTAAAAGGCAGGCTTATGAGAAGCACGCCAGTGATTCAGTTGATGTCAGCTGTCTCATGCTTGCCTGCATGTCTTCTGAGCTTCAGAAGCAATATCAGGACAAGGATTCCTACGATATGATCGTGGGGCTGAAGGGCATGTTTGAGAACCAAGCACGGACTAAGAGGTATAATATCTCAAAGTCCTCGTTTGCGTGCAGGTTGGCGGAAGGCAGTCCAGTGAGTCCTCATGTAATCAAGATGATTGGTTACGTTGAGAACCTGAAAAAACTTGGATCTAAACTTGATAACGATTTGGCCAAAGATGTGATTCTTCAGTCACTCCCTACGAGCTTCGAGTCATTTATCATGAATTTTCATATGAATGACATGAAGAAAACCTTGGCTGAATTGCATGGGATGCTCAAGACAGTCGAGGAAAGCCTTAAGAAAAATCCTAGTCATGTGATGATGGTTCAAAAGGAAAGTAACAAGAGAAAGCGTAAGGGAAAGGCTAAAGCTCCAGATGCGATCTCGAGCTCTAAGTCTAATTCGGTTGGAAAATCCAAGTCGGGCCCTGCTAACTCTGACACTTGCCACCACTGCCATAAGCCTGGCCATTGGCAGAGGAATTGCAAGTTTTACTTGAAAGAACAAAAGAAAAAGAAGGGAAGTGTGACTTCCGCTTCAGGTATAAATGTTAATGAAATTTATCTTGCTACTCATCCAAGTGATTCATGGGTATTTGATATCGGATCAATGATTCACACTTGCAAATCATTGCAGGGGCCGAAAAGGACTAGGAAGTGCGCAAGAAGTGAATTGGATGTTCACGTCGGCAATGGTGCAAAAGTTGTTGCGTTGGCCATCGGCGTTTATTCCTTATCGCTACCCTCAGGATTAGTTTTGGAGTTAAATAATTGTTATTTTATTTCTGCCTTGGGCAGAAACATTATCTCTTCGTCATGTTTAGAGGAAGACGGTTTTGAATTCGTAATAAAGAACAAGTGTTGTTCGATATTTTCGAATGATATGCTCTATGGTGTTTGTCCATTGTTGATTGTCTTATATATTCTGAATCTTGAGTATACACATGTTTATAACATTAATATGAAGAAACCTTGACTCAATGATTCTAATCCCACGTATGTATGACATTGTCGTTTGGGTCATATAAATGAGAAGCATATGCAGAAGCTCCATAGAGATGGTCTTTTGGAGTCATTTGATTTTGAATCGTTTGATACATGTGAGTCTTGTTTACTTGGCAAGATGACTAAGACGCCTTTCACTGGTCAAAGTGACAGGGCAAATGAATTGTTAGCCATTGTACATACTGATGTATGTGGACCAATGAGTTCTATAGCCAGAGATAGTTTTCAGTACTTCATAACTTTTACCGATGATTTTAGTAGATATGGTCACATCTACTTAATGAGGCATAAGTCAGAATCCTTTGAAAAGTTCAAGGAGTTCTAGAATGAGGTACAAAATCATATAGGCAAGATAATTAAATTTCTACGATCGGATCATGGAGGTGAATATTTGAACCATGAGTTTAATGATCATCTGAAGCAGTATGGAATTGTTCCACAGCTGACTCCACCTGGTATACCTCTCAGTAGAATGGGGTGTCTGAGCGGAGGAACCGAACTTTGTTGGACATGGTCCGGTCGATGATGAGTCAAACTGATCTTCCATTGTCTTTCTGGGAATTCGCTTTAGAAACTGCTGCTTTCACACTAAACATAGTTCGATCTAAATCTGTAGAGAGGACACCATATGAGATATGGACTGGGAAGCGTCCTGGGCTGTCTTTTCTAAAGATCTGGGGTTGTGAAGCCTATGTAAAGCGTTTGACGTCTGATAAGCTCACTTTTAAATTTGATAAATGCTTCTTTATGGGATATCCTAGGGAAACCAAAGGATATTACTTTTATAACCGGGAAGAAGGCAAAGTGTTTGTCGCCCAGAATGGTGTTTTTCTTGAGAAAGAGTTTCTCTCGAAAAGGGTTTGTGGGAGCACGATGTAACTCGAAGAGGTTCAAGAACCACTGGAAAGTGTTTCAGCTCCTACTAAGGCTATTTTCCGGAAGGGTTTGTCGCCTGGACGAGCCGGAAGTTCCGGTAAAAAAAATTCGATATAGAAGGCTATTTTCTCGTAATACCACCAAAACAGGATTTGATTGGTCTCATAGTTGATCAACTCAGTAGAATAATCATCACCGTAAGGGCCTAGATAATATGACGACGAACTCTCGTCCAGTGGGATCGACAGCTGGTTCCTAAGGTTCTACAGAAACAAGAAAAGAAATGACATATGTACTCAAGGGAAAATTGAGGAAAATGAAGAAGAGCAAATACCTACGGGATATTCTTGCTAGGAGCAGAGGCAGGAGTGCGTGAAAAAGAGGCCATTGTTGATGACGGGTGGCGTATGTCGAGCCGAAGAATACAAAGCTTAAGGCGGCATTGGTGGCAAAACACAACCGGCGGTGGCAGCGATGAGCTCAAGTGTTTTGTCTTGAAGTGAGTGAGTTATGGAGGCGTACAACCGAAGACGAAGGGCCGTGGGCTTTATAGGTGAGAGAGAAGTGCAAACAGTTTGGTTCCTAATACGAAATTAAAACTCCACACTAGTTAGTTGCGGGATTCCAGGAGGAGTTCAAAACATGACCCTCCACATCCTGAACTTGGAGGGCATGGTACACCACAATTGGTGCACTGCAACTGGCACGTACATACAACAAGGGCGTACGCATGGTCAAAAATAGTCAAGATTGTTGACCGGGTCAAGATCGATAGGTGAAAGAGGCATCGACAATGTACAAAGTAGTAAAAGCCCTCATGCCAATAGATCGATACATGGGTGTCGAGCCAACAGACCAGAGGCCGATAGACCCACATAGGATTGCGAATTTTTTTGATTTTTTTATTTTGAGGCATTCTTTCTATTGATTGAAATGATACAGTGACAGACCGATCAATGAACAGGAGATTCTAAAGACAGGTGTCATGCGGTCATCGGCAAGAAAAGATATATGGGAGCCAATGAGGTAACTTCAATAAAATATGAAGATTCTAGGGAGTAGAGTTCTATTCACAAGCAAGTAATTTACAAAGGGGCAATTACAAGGATTCAAGGTGATTACAATGATTTAAAGCCCTAGAAATCTCTCTAAGGAAGTGTTGGTGAATCACCGAGCAGTCTACCCAAGAGGGTACCTGAGTTGGTGATTAGATGTGTGTAAGGAAAGCATAGCTCCTTCGAGCCCAATGGTCGACTCTAGAACACAAGAGCCAAGATTTATACTAGTTCGGATCTCTCAGAGGATAATAACCATACGTCTAGTGTTTTGGTGTTTAATAAGGTGGTGGAGCTTACAATGCGATGCAATCAAGCCATAGGGGCTTGAGGCGTCGAAAGCAAGAAAAATATGACAAGATTGGATGATTAGGTGCCTCTTGGGGGGTGCCTCGCCTCCTTTATATACTCAGGAGGTGAGCCCAATAATCCAGGACTCTATCATGAGCTGATCTAGGATTGCCTACCGAACTCGGGTGCTAAATCCCTAATTACAAGGATTCTGGTACAAATAAATCTCTTGATGCTATATCTAGAGTTCGACTACCCGATAAGGACTCGACTTTCCTTATTCAAGCTAAACCCCTCTTCATAGGCCATACTGGACGGTCAGTGCTGAACTTGACCTATCCTTGACTCGGACTGATAAGCCCAGTCAAAGGGTACCCGGAGGTCACATCCCTGACAGTAGCCTCTAAGCTCTTCTTAGCTTGGTTGAAGAAATCTTTGATAAAATAAGCTAGGAGGAGCTCTCCTTCAATCTAAAACTTTTGTCAAATTCTAATGGTCTCGAAAAAAGCTTTGACTTTCTCCTTTTGTGTGAGGTGAACCGTGTAGGTGCACCCACATGATGTAGCCCCCGAGCCTCGAGTTAAATGGAACATTTAGCTCGAGGGTCAAAATATATCCTATAAGAAAAAACCTTCCATAACTTCTTGTCTCTTGCGAAAACCTCTGAAAACTTTGTTTGATGAGCCTGTCTTCTAGTGCCATCGGTATCGAGGCCTTACTGGAAGAAGGCCATGGTTGAGATCCCAAAATTGTGATGATCTTGAGTGAGGTTGATCTTGAATCCTCGAGTATGTTGTTCTTTAGTCGCTCAGGTCCTCGATCGCCCAAGTGCTCAAGAAGGCAGGGTTAACGGGCTAGCGAGTCCTCGAGCACACTAGCCCCCGGGCGCTCACACCTCTGGTCTGGTGAGCCCCCGGGCATGAGGGTCCTTGAGCACATGTGAGCCCCTGGGCGTGAGCGTCTTCGAGTGTATGCGAGCCCCCAGGCATAGGACCCACCGACAGAGGCAATCCCAAGCACCGCAGACTTTGCATGGTGTTCCTAAAGGGATGCTTCATAACTTCTTCTTCTGTACGCAGTTAATGCGCAGTAGATGAAAGGACTGAAGATGCCTTACCTCTGACAGAGCCATGTGTGGGATGCAGAGTGCGGGTGCAGATAATAAGGTGAGAACCGTCCCATCCTTTCCACCATAAAGCGCACGGTGACTGAAGTGGTGTCTTGTGCATCGGTGGGAGTAGGCGCTTGAGGTGACGCTTCTATTTAAACTGGGGCGGCCCCCTCTTTGCCTTCGCAACAAAGCTCTTATTTACCTTCACGCATCTCTTCTACTTTGCTTTTCCATCAGAACTTGACCTTTGTAAGGGAGAGGTTGTTGATGTCGCTTGCTGTGCCATGAATCTACGGTGTGCTGGCTTGACCATGAACTTGGCTGACCTGGTTGCTGAAGGTTCATAATTTCAGGTGTGTTTAGTGTGTTCGTCCTCATATAGATTTGTTCTGTCTGCACTGTGTGGTACGTGACTCCTGGCTAGGCGTGTTACGGGATGTCATGCCCATCCCGAGGCTTTTCCCTAGCATAGTTCTTTTTGCTAATGTGCTGTCACCTGGTGCTTTCATGCTGCCTATTATAATGTCTGGGTGCCAAGGTAGAGGCTCGATCCTGTGGGAGGAGCTAGAGACGTCCGCCATCGTAGGTGCCCTGGAGGTGGTTTCTGACCCCGCCGTCGAGGTTGAGCTGCCTTCCCTCTCAATGATGGAGGTGGCGTCCCTTTGTGCTAGTCTGTCAGGGTCGGTGACAATCTCCTCTAGTTGAGACGAGGATCGCGCGGAGTCATTGTAGCCATAGCGGTAGCCCCCAGGATCCCTGGTGCTAATGGCGTTCGTGATAAGCTGATGCTACATCGCGTGAAGTTGCTGTGAGTACCTTGTTGCTTTTTTATTTGGTGCCAGACAAAACTTAACGCACATGACACCGCTAGAATTTTTCCGCTGTTTCCACCTTCCGCTGATATGTGTGACGGTTTTATGCTAAAACCGTCAAAGCGTCTGCCGCCCCCGCGTCGTGCACCCGGATTGAACCACCGTGACCTCGCAACTCCTTCAGTACGGTAACCACGGGTCTGTGTACCTGAGTCACACCAACCGACGCCATGATAGGTCTGCTCGCCGCCCTCGCGCCGTGCACCCGGATTGGACCACCACGGCCCCGCGACTCCTTCAGCCCAGCAACCGCCCGTCCGTGTACCTGAGTCACACCGGCCAAGCCACGACAAGTCATCCGCTCGCCGCCTTCGCACCGTGTACCCGGATTGGACCGATCCGACCCCGTGACTCCTCAGCCCGGCGGTCGGTCATCCGTGTACCTGAGTCACACACGAGTGACACCACGGTGAGTGATCTCCGCTCGCCGCCTTCGCTCCATGTACCCGGATTGGACCGTCACGATCTCGACTCCTCAGTCTAACGACCGTACGTCCGTGTACCTGAGTCACATGCGAGCAACACCACGTCGAGTCCTCTGCCCCCCGTCGGAGGTCTTCCGCCTTCATCTTCTCGTTGACAATTACTCATCATCTGGGAGCCATGAGGCCCACGGTCTTCACCATGGCTCCTCAATCTCCTCCTTAATGAGTACATTATCAACACTCTCATCGTCAACTCGTAACCTGAAAACACAAGTGGAAACACAAAAACAAAGCACAAGAAATAGACAGAAATAAAATGGAGAAACGAAAAAGAAAATCTGACCAATGACCAAAAAGCCAAACAAAAGCTCGAAAAGGTCATTAAGGTTAAACATAAAAGAAATCAACAAAGATTTCAAAAGAAAGACAAAAATTCAAATGAGTGCAAGTTCTGAAAAATCAACAGGGAGAAAGTGCAAGTTTTGAAAAATCAACAGGGAGAAAATAATTTAAGTTTGAACCTAGAACTTCCGGTTCAACCGGAACTTCCGGTTGCTCCAGAAAACCCAGAACTTCCGGTCCAACCGGAACTTCCGGTTGCTCCAGAATTCCTAGAATTCTCCAGAACCCGAAACTTCCGGCCCAGCCAGAACTTCCGGTTACCATTCAGGATTTTCAGCTGAAGTCCGAGAGCTCACAAAACTCTCCCCCTTGACCAAAACTCCCCCCCTTGTTGACAATTGGACTCATCAAGCATACATGCACTCACAGAACACACTCACTCCCCCTAAGAAATTGCTCCCCCTTAAAATATGCCATGAATGCCAAAATGAGTGAAGTGAAAATCACAAGCTTCAGGAATATGATCACTAGCATGTACCATGTCTTTGCAAGCAAAAGCAGTAGATAATGTTCATGCACAATTCATAGCAGGCTCAGATGAAGTTATCTAAAGAAAATCATGAGCAGGCAGTTGATACAGTTTTGAAATAAAAGCATCACCACAAAAGCTAGCTCCCAAGCAAGTTAAGATATGAAGTGCAAAAGCTAACAAATATCTACCCAGCTAAGCATATCCAAATACAAGGAGCCTCAGCAAACTTGTTTTTCATCATTTCAAGCTCTTTTTCATTTTACTTGCTTTTTGTTATGATGCCAGGGGTTATTTGCTTGTCAGCCTCTACATTCCAACCAAGTCAAGCCTAGGTCAAGAAAAACTATCAGAAGCTTAAAACATTGGTTTTATTATATCCTAAAGTGTCCTAGTTCAAATCAAAGTGCAATGATAAACAGTCTAGAACACAATAGAGTGACAAAGCAAACCCGCCTGGATCTTTTTATTTCAGCACAAAAACATGGATAATTTCCTGATATTTAGCATTTTCAATTTTAATTTTCCATGAGCAAGCATTTTTGATGTCCAAGTTGCATATTTGCATCCAAGATAAAAGGAATCTGCTAACAGGTATGTAAAAGCTAGCAAAAGCAATCAGCCTACACATGCTAGGAACCAGACAGAGTGGTGAGCAAGTTTTGGATTTATCAAATAAAAGCCATGCTCTTGACAAGTTTTAGACATATTCATTTGAGAAATTTTTGATAAAGACATGACATTAATCCAAAGCACATGCCAGTTTAGACAGGTTTAAAGTAGTTGATCTTGTAGGTGAAACAAGTGACAAGAGACAAGTGCACATATGCATGCAATGCATAATGAAAAGTGCAAAAGAAGGAAATAAAATGAGAAAGGAAAAAATCTCAAAATATCCTTCAACGGATAAATCGCACCCAAATCCCTCTTAAGTGTTTAACAGTGGACTAATCCGGGGGTTTGGTCAAGATGGCGAACAAGGTCCTTTTCTATTTTAAACTTGGGCAATCCTCGGATGAGACCTAAAAAGCTTAGTCTGACTAGTAGATAAATGCTCAAATGGTCTAACCTCCTATGCCACTTTAGCTCAAAAGGAACCAGCCATCAAAAAGCGAGAAAGGGCCAAAAGCACTAGAGAAAACAATCCGAAAGACTCTACCAAGGGGTAAAATCTTACAGACCAAAAAGCTCCTCTAGAGTCAAAAAACAGAAGAAATGCCCTTTTTAAAACCGAACCTCTAAACCTCCTCAAGAAGTTGCAAACCAGAAATAAGATCAAAAGCCAAGTTTTCAAACAAAGCAACATCTTTCAAAAAGGAGTTCAGAGATCCTAACAGAAATAACTCCAAGTACCTTCCCTTGACCAATGTCTCAAAGAAAAATGATGTATACCTTGGAGCTTATGGGGCTAAGGCTAGAGAACCATCGACGATGTCCCGTCATAAAAGCACACGTTCTCCAAACCTCAATCCTGCACGATCAATGGTCAAACGAGCGAGCAAACGGTCCGACACTGGGGTTAGCAAAAGAACTGAACCAGTGCCGAGCCATCTGCTCAAAGGAAGGAAAAGCAAAAGGAGTAAAACAGCTAGGATAAAAGCGCAGCTCTCTCTCAAAGCGCGATCTCCTAGACTGCCTAGATCCTCGGCTGCGAGGTCCAGAGCCGTATCGAGAATGACCCGGAGCTCCGCCGGAACGATAACCACCCACCGGAGTACGGTCCAGAAAACCGTCTCCTCTATCGCCACCAACACGATGCGCCCTGGCATCTCGCCTCTCTCCGCGCCGACGAAACCTAGGAGCCCTCTTTCTACCACCCTGCTGGTAGACCAGATCCTGCCTAACCCGATCCTTTCTCACCCTCTCGGCACGCTTCCTCCTAAAGCAAAACTCCTCAAGATGCCCATCTCTTTTGCAGAACTCACAATGATAGGATGGCTTCTTGGGATGTGCTCGGGTGTTGGGTTTTTCAGGCTTGGTGGCTTTTGGTGGATTTTTAGCTTTGGAGGGTCCTGGTAAACTATCGAAATGAGTTGTGAGGTTTTTTGGTTTGGGAAGCCACACAGTTTTCTTTGGTGGAGTTCTGGGCTTCTCATGAATCTGGCGGAGGTAGGTATTCTCATTTTCAACAATGGCGCTCTCTTCTCTCAAAGCAGCCAACACCACCTCCCGGGTAGAACAAACCTCACACTCGATGGAGGATTGAGCAGACTTTTCCAGTTTCCGAAGATCAAACTTAGTCTGCGCCAACTCGGTTTTTAGCCTCTCAGCTTCACTCACCTGCCCATCGCACTTAGCTCTAAGCTCAGCTAGCTCATCTAAAAGGTGCGGGCAATCTTTGCAAGGAGCATCAATGGAGGCTTGGGCAGCAATCAGCTCATCACGAGCACTCGCTAGCTCTACAGCGAAGGCATCTCTCTCGTCGACCCTCTCTGAATACTTAGACTTAAGTGTAGATAGGTCACTCAGCAGAACCTCGCAGGTAGAGCACTCAGCAACATCGGGAAGAGTAGAAGAAGAAGAGATAAGACTCTCAATCTTGCTATTAGCAATAGCAAGCTCACCCGTCAGCTCATCTAATCTCTTCTTAGCTTTCTTCAGCAACTTATCCTGATACTTCAACTCCTGACTGTTCTCTTTGAGCAATTCACAAAGCTCAATTTCACGCGAGGTGACCTCGTCGTCGAAGTCAGAGTCAGAGCTGCTGGCGTCGTTCTTGTCCTCAAGAGCCATGCTACAAAAGCTCTTGCGGGACTTGCTACGGTACTGCCTACGTGACTTGTTCTTGTTGTCGAAGGTGACGAAGCAGAGGCCGGCAAGATTACCCTTGTCTTTCTTCTTTCCTTTCTTCATGATTAACTCATCATCACTTAAACTACCAGAAGAAGAAGAAGAAGAACGGTACGAAAAGTGCCCCTCGATTTCAGCAAGGAAGGCTTTGTTCCTCCTTCTGTTCTCGCGCCGGTAGTCCTTGAGTACCTTCCGGACTTGTCGAGAACGGGGCTTCCCCTTGGAATGGTACCGACTAGGGTAATCATAACTAGGGGGATCATAGGAGTCGCTACCGATGTCCCTTTTGAAATGGTCGTTCTTCTTAGGGCAATCGGCAACGAAATGACCTTGGTCACCACACTCAAAACAGCCAAATTTGGTGCCATGTCTCTTAGACATCCAACGATCATACACACGACGAACGCGGCTGTTAAAGAGACAGAGGTCATCATCTCCTAAACACTCCAGCTGCTCTTCAATAATAGACATCAAAGAAGATAGAGCAAAACTGGGAATAGAGCTAGCATCAGCGGTGGTCGCAAGGGCCAGGCTCTTGGAGCCAGAACCAGTGAGATTTGATCTCAACTGGGTATCAACCTCTGTGGCCTTGAGCTTGCTAAAAAGCTCTGCGACAGTCAATGTATCGTATCCAACACTTTCAACAATGGAGGATACCTTGATCTCCCAGACCTTAGGATCTAAGGTATGAAGAACCTTGAGAGCCTGTTCGTGGTTTGTCACCAGCTGATCAGATTTGGCCTTGTTGGCCTGGAGCTTGTTGATAATCGATTGAAAACGATCAAACAACTCCTCAACACACTCTCCCGGCTTCTGTGTGAAATTCTCGTATTCACGCCGGTAGGTCTGATAGAGGTGAGCCTTGACCTGAGCGGTTCCCTCATGGTGTGCCTGGAGGGTAGCCCAGATCTCTCGAGCAGTGTCGAGATGGCTCACTCTCTCAAATTCAACGGGACCCAATCTAGAGAAAAGAATGTTCACAGCCTTGTTATTGTTCTCATGCTGTGCAACAACAACTGGGGTGTTGCGCTCAGCAGAAGGACGAACAGAAAAACTAGGGTGAACACACATGTCCCAAATGTCCGAGCCATGGCTAAGTAGATATGCTCGCATGCGAGTCTTCCAATACGTGTAGCCATAGGCTTCCAAGGACGGGACCTTCCCCATAGACGTCATGGTCGCTCAACGATGGGTTTCGAACCGGTCAAGGTATGAAAAACCCTAACCAAGCTCTGATACCACTTGTAGGACCGAAACTAGAGACCAGAGGGGGGGTGAATGGGCGCAAAATTAAAATCCTCAGCTGGTAAAATAAAATCCTTCTCAACGACCGGTATCAACCTTGCGAGTGACTTTGGGAGACTCAGCTCAAAGCTGTGCTAAGGATGTCCACTCGAAAAGCAAGTTGATCCGGTCTCCTCCAAAGGACAAAACCGCAAAAGAACCTAAACTCCTCAACCTCCGGTATCACTCTTGTAAGTGACCTCGATAAAGCTCAGTGCACGACTGTGCTAAAATGGTCCACTTTCAAAGCAAGGTGATATGGTCCTTTCCAATAGATGAACACCGAATATAATCGACTCTCCACAAATACCGATATCAAACTTGTGAGTCGCTTTGGTAGACTCAACGCGAGGCTGTGCTAAAATATCCACTCTTCAAAGCAAGTTGATATGGTTTTCTCCGAACTACGACACTTGAAAAGAATCGCTTCACCAAGATACAAGTGTAATCCGACCAACCAAAATGCACCTACTAGTCCAACGAGCGTTCTATAAAAAAAGATACGCCCGAAGTACTCAGATGCAAATTATCGTACACTTGTCGACCAATTTCAATCTCCTGTATCGGACTTGCGAGTGACTTGATAAGACTCAGCACACGGCCGTGCTAATGATGTTCACTCTTCAAAGCAAGTCGATACAATCCTCGAAATGATGAACGCCAAAAAGAAATGCCGCACGTAGAGACAAGTGTAAATCGGTCTACCAAAATACTTCAACTAGTGTAGCGAGCGTTCTATAGAAAAAGATACGCTCGCAACACTCAAATGCAAAAGACTGAACACTTGGTGAGAGAACACGGTGTCATTTCATCAAACATACAAAATACGTTCCGGATCCTCTCAAACAATCACATAAACACTTGACATGCATCACAACGTGGTCACATAGACATTTCATCAAACACATACCATGCAGTCCAAAATCAAGTGTATGTAAGCATTAAATCGAACACATGAAGTGCGAGAGAATTAGGGATGAGTGAAAGATAAAATGAACCGCTGTTCGTCGCGTTCCCGTGCGTGTTGTCGATGTTCCCGAGCTTGGCGAAGGCGTTCCCGTCGTTGGTGAAGGCGTTCCCGTGCTTGGCGAAGGCGTTCCCATCGTCGGCTCTCCGTTGACGCAGTAGCCGTGCTCTGGACGCGTTCTGGCCGCGGTCGCCGCGTCCACGTCACGTTCTGGCC
>KE370929.1:0-15744 GCA_000418225.1 Zizania latifolia
ATTTGTTTTTAATGTACTCAAGGCATGGAAATTAGGACATATGTTTTGTGGAGATGAAAGCCATCTTGTTATTTTGCATTCATGCTCCCTTATTCATTTTGTGATAACCTTGGAGAATGGATGCTTTGAATTTGACATATACAAGTTGAAACAATATACAATATAATTTTTAGCACAGGTCATTTCTACATGTTTTAAATAACATACTTCAATAATTCATGACATAATTTTTTCTTGCTAAAGCTGAAAAGCTGCTATAGGAAACATAAAAGGTCAGGGTAAACTAGTCATTTCAGACCAACATGCTCTCTTACAAGGATCAGAATCTAGTTATCCAGCCAAACAATTTTACAGTTGATTCTGATTCACCATAAAATCAATTCTCCAAAGAATCAGAATTAGACTCAGGAGAATCAGAATCTGGAGCCATACCAAATGCACTCTTAGGAGTAGATTAGCGGTAATTTAAGAGTAGATTTAACATAATTTAGAGGTTAATTAAACATAATTAGGAGGTAATTTAAACATACTTTATCAATTTTAGAATAGTTTAGAAGTAACTTAGGGGTACTGTAATCACACTTTAGCAATAATGTAGGGCTTTTAAAACACACTTAAGCGATAATTATGTGAATATTAAATAAATATGTATTTTTTGTTAGTTGTTTTGGGTACCATGAGGTCATGCAGAACATGTGGGTGTAAATGTAACATTTTAAATTTATGTCGACATATCAATTGCATATTTTTTTACCGTAGATAGTGAAAAAGGACAAATCCGAGTATGGTTACGATCCTCGTCACCGTCCACCGGAAGGTGTTGAACCCTCTAGTGTTTTTGTGGAGATAAATTTAAGTTCATGAGAAGTATCGATGACCTCACATACGAGATGAGGTATTGAAAGTGTGACAACTACTCTTACACTCCTGAAAAGCCAAGACCAAAGCGTGGACCACGTGCTAATAAATCGGTATGAATAATTATGCTATTTCTTCAGTTATATGTTGTTCTCAAATAAATCACATATAATATCTCTATTAACATTTCTACGTGTAGGTAACCCCTCCACCGTTGCCACCTTCGCTCTGTGACTTTGTCGAATGGATTGATAAGGAGGAGCACCCTGATGACTGGGCAGAGCTTATGAGACACAAGGAGTTCAATAGGGAGCTTTTTGAGATGCGATACCAGTGGGTCTGTGAGCGTGAGGAAGAAGAGAAGAGGAGAGAGGAGGTGGAGCGCAAGGCAAAAGAGGAGCGTGAGGCTGAAAGAGAGAGGAAGCGTGAGAGGGCTTGTCGTGCTAAGGAAGTAGGACCAGACGCCATAAGGAAGGGAAAGTATCCTCGCTGTACTCAGTAGTCAGTTTGGATAAGTCTCAGCTATTTTTATTTTTCTAAAGACACGTAATCATGTTTGCATGTGCCATTATAATATACTGTGTTATGCCACGAACTATTTTGTTAGATGTTGTTGATGTTGGACTATTTTAATTACTATGTTATGCCATTGCAATATCTATTTCGCAGGCAATCACACATCTGTAAACAAGCTCGTCAAATGTGATATTGAAGTGTAAGCTCAAATTGTGAGTAGATAGTGAATATCATATAGATTAAAAGGTTCCAATACATATAGCATCATACCCGAACTGTTCGAAAGTAATCCAACAAAAACTCCCCACAATAACTAGTTCAACATATTACAAATGGCATAATGGCAATAACTAGTAAATACGTAAAAGTAAATACGTCGCATCGAAATGTAGAAGCAAAAGAAAAAACAATACGTAAAAGCAGAGATACTACGAAGTGCATGTTCATAATATGAAATGCATAATGACATAATACGACATATCATAATAAATGTTTTAGTACAAATCGTCCGTCCCTACGATAATAATCGCAAGCCGTACTAACCACCACGCCTACCCTAAGTGCGTCTCGGTGGCTGTTCCGAGAAGGTAAACCTATTAGGCGAACGGCGCACCCTAGGCGGTCTAGCGGGCTGCTGCTCTGGCTACGTCGGTGGTGGTGCTCCCTCAAGCTGCGAAAGCCCGAACACCTCAGCGGTGCCATGCTCCCAGACATCGTAACCTCCTAAGTCATGCTGGCCACCGGTACCGGAGTCTACCAGTTCAGACGGACTATGATAGGCAGGGTCTACGCCAGCTCGTCAGTATTGATATGGATACGACGCTGTGCAAATATATGAGTTATTAGTGACATAATTTAGATTACGATGTAAAACGGTGTAAGACTGTACAGTTCTCACCAGGTGTCGGATGTGCTTCACATCCCAATGGTGCCTGTGCGGCATGTCCCAATGGGCCCGCTGCCGATGATGGGCCCACTGCCAATAATGGGCCCACTACCAATGATGGGCCCAAACCGTAGAAGTATTGGTGCGGGGGATACCAATACTATGGTGGCTGCATCGATAGGGGTGCCGGCATCGAAGGCACTAGCTGTGGACGAGGAGCTGGAGGAGGTGGCTGAGAGGCAGCAGCTGGAGGAGGTGGCCGTGTAGACGTGAGGCGGATAGAAGCGTCGATCTCGTCGAGAGCCCCTCGCACTCCCGTCCAGTCCAGCGGGTTGTGCACCACACCAACCTCAGTGACCCACCGCTGAATGATATCATCGATATAGTTCCGTGCGTTCCACATGTGATCAGACTATAAAAGAATAAAGTCAAATAATCACGTAGTATCAATCATCAATCATCGAAGATTAGACAATTCATGTACCTACCAACTCGTGATGGGCAGCGACCATGTGAGAAGGATGTCCGTGCATCACACCAGCCACAGGTGGAGGACCATCGCCCCGTCCTCTGACAAAATGAACCCTGTTACGAACGGAGTACTATCGAAGATAGTCATAGTATGTCGTAGGGTCGTAGTCGTCCTCTTTCTCATCTAGGTCCTCCAGCGCACCCTCCCATTGGGCGACCTATGGCTGCATCCTGACATCCCATGGAATGCCGCTAGGTACTCCCTTCCGCGTGTTCCTGCAGCAAATAAGTGTAAATTAAGGTTTACAATGATAGATAACAGCAAAACGTGATGCGCATATTCGTATGTACGTGTGCAGGAGCTCACCGGTGCATCTGGACAGGCACCTGGGCCTGTATAGGACACGGGAAGTACTGCGCTCGTTCAAATTGTCGACAGACGTCGTGGAGAGCATATCCCTCGATCATGACATCGAATATGAGGCATCTACGTATCCTCTAGTATGCCGCGTCCCACAAGCACAAGGCGAAGAGCCCGTGAGGCGCGCGCTGGATGACCTCGCCTGGCATGTAAGGTCTCCAACGAAAGTTGTGCGTCCGAATGTTGTCAAGCTGCACCGTGTAGTCTGAGTAGGAGAGGTGGGTCTGAGAGTGGGCCCAAGATAGCTGCAAAAGAAGAAATATCAGTACAAAATTAATTTTGGTGAATGATTAAGTACAACAAATACTGACCCATCATCGACACCAAAGTGTGCCCATAGTCGGTCGGTCAATGTCCTCGTCTGGTGGCCCTCCTAGGTATGTGTCAAGTCAACCTGGGACCGACCAATCTGCACCCTCTCGTACGACTAGATCTGTATCAATAAGGGACACCCAGTAATAGACACACCAGCCGTCTGGCGTCGCCATCCGTCACAAAGAGCGCGGTATGTGGCGCAAAGGATGGCAGATCCCCATTAGTACTGTGAAATGCCATCGTCGGGTGAATCGGCGATGGCTCGGGCGAACTGCACCAAGTGCCTGTCGACGCTGTCATGGTACGTGCTGGTGAACATCACCCAGCCAAAAAGCCAAAGGAGATAAGCCTCCAGGTGCCGACTAACGGTGTAATCGTTAGCATCAGGAGCTAGGTGCTCTGCTTATGAAAGATCAAATGTTAATATACAGCCACTATGGATAAGTTAATGTTTAATTTCATTACCATATTAAAACGACATACCTGGTACTGATGCAACTAACTCTGCGTCGGTCCGTGTGTGTCCGTGAACTCCTCCACTGCCGCACCACTAGGCTGGATGGGATGGGCTCCCACGAACCGCGCGAGCATGTCAACGCGCCAGTCTGGCTGAACATCGTTCGAGACAACTGCTGCTCCTGCTATTGGAAGTCCTTGTAGGTAAGATACATTCTCAAGCGTGATCGTCACCTCCCCCAAAGGCAGGTGGAATGTGTGTGTCTTCGGCCTCCATCTATTGACCCTCGTCGTGAGAAGAGCTCTATCGAATGGAAACTAGGTGGCTCCATCGACCAATCTAGCTAGAGGAAGTAAGCCAAGACCGCGCAACCTGCATGGAAGAAGATGTTAGTCACGTAACAAGATAAAAATAAAATATGAACGATCATTATGCTTGCTTAACTAACCTGCCAACCCATCGGGGATGGATGCTCTAGAGATACTACGGTGTTCGGACTCTGAGCGGGACGAGATCAGGCTGGTCCGGATCGGTGGACATGAGTGCTCATGCCTAGTGGTGGCCATCGACCGTAGTGGAGAGAAGCTCGTAGGGGCAATTATCATTACCCGTCATCTGCATGTTGTAAAACAGATAAATATTATTAGCGTCAAAGATACAACATGTGACAATTAACAAGTGAAGTAACTACCATACGTACATCTTGGGGACTATGTACATTGTATGATGTGCGATGATCTGTATGTCATTGGGGGCCTCGACTGCTTGTGCCGGCTTCTATGCAATTCTTGTACGTGTGTCCGGACATGTTGCACAAAGAGCACCTTTTCTTTTTCCTACCTGCTTCGGATTCATCCATATCATTCCGAATACGTCGTGTCTTTCTTCTTCCCACCTTTGAGTTGATACGTTAGAAATCTGGTACCCAACGACGTGTACCATCTAGCGGAGATGTGAATGAGCTGACAACCATATACCCTCGGAGTTTACCGCTCCAAGTCTCAAGGACCTTCTCTTTTGTGAAGTATTCAGACAAGTACCCGCCGTCATGACATGACTGCATGGCTTGTGGTACAGAGATGATTTGTTACAGCTACATCGATAAGTGTCGGTAATGGTATACTCATGAACAACAACATCCCAATTTGTTTCTCGCCGACCTTTGTCTCGACACGTTACCTCAAAACGGAGTTTCCAGAAACTTGTCTTGATGGCACGATGCTGGGTTGTCTTCTTACTTTTCTCTATGAAGTACTTCATAAATTTTCTGCAATACAAATAGCGCTCGTCCCTATGCACCACCAAAGCAGCAGTATGCCGGTCCACGAAGTATCGGGTTGTTCCATGGATTATGCCCTCCACAATACCAACCAAAGGCAAGTATCGCATACTCCGCATGACCCAATTGTACATCTCTGCAAGATTGGTGGTCATGATGCCATACCTTACGCCGTGAGTGTCTTAGAGTAGAGACTAATGCTCCCTACTCTCGAATTTAATCCAATCTAAAAAGCATCGAACTTTCGTTATCTGCCGTTTGCGGATCGTCTATTGGTCATCAGTGGGCAGAGAACAAAGTGGCTCTGGCTCTGGCTCTGGATCACTTCTAGATTGCTGCCTTGAGGTCTTCTCATGCTTGTATTTTGATGTCAGCTCATCAAGTTTCGTCCACAAGGCCTTGAACTTCCTCTTTTGGATTTGGCTACACAATCTCTTGAACAGATTAGTCAATTCTTTATTCTTCTCGAAGTGATGGTAGAAATTCATACCTAGATGGCGCATACACCATCGAGATTGAATGTCCTTCCAAGGATATGCCTCCTCCGGATTATGCTTTATATGTTGGACTGCCTTTATAAGTCCAGCATGTCGATCATGTAACAAACAAACATTTGGCCTATCCCTAAAGAACCCCAACATTCAAGTGCCGTAAGAACCACAACCAACTTTCGTAGTTCTCACTTTCCACGAAGCCAAAGGCAATTGGCATAACCTGGTTGTTGCCGTCAACACCAATAGTGGTCAATATCTGACCTCTATACTTCCCAGTTAGAAATGTGCCATCCACACAAAGAATAGGACGACAGTATTGAAAAGCCCGGATACAAGCACCGAGTGCAAAGAAAACTCGATGTAGAATCGGCCCACCCTCGGGGAATATTGCATCTTTCTCTTCAAAAGAGAAGTATGTGCCAAGATTGCGCCTCTTCACCGTATCCAGACAGAAAGACAGGTTATGATATGAGTCCTCAAATGTACCGAACCTCATTTCGAGCCCCTTCTGTTTAGCCCTCCATGCTTTAGAATAGTTGATTGTGTACTGAAATCTTCTTTCTATGGCAAGTATTAAGGTCCGAGGCTCATAACTGAGATTCTCAATAATCTCAGAATACATCACCCCCGTAATGTACTTGGCACTTAGATTCTTATGCCTGGTTACAGCAGTATCGACTACGCATATATGTTGCACCATAATTGAGCATACCCAATGAATTCCCCACTTCGGTTGATGTGCGCGAACTTTCCATGGGCAATCATCTCTCTCGCACACAACGTCATACATTGTGTGGTTCGACTTCTTCACTCGAGATGACCGCCGGAGTGACAATGCTCAAACTTTCACAGCATCTTGAACTACATCTTTAGTAGGATACACCACATCCTTCTGGACCTCGTTCTGTCCATACCCCCAACGAGTGTCACAGCCCTCATTAATAGCAAGAGCATCATAATCTTATGGTTGCCACTTGTTGGGAATCATATTGTCATCATCTTCATTGTCATTGTTGTCATCTCCTGCTTCCTCTTCTTCGTCTGAGTTGTCGTTGGCACCCTGCTTGACTGCTTCCTCGAAGTCTTGGTCCTCTCTCTCTAGCAAGCTAGGTATGGCCTCTATTTCCTTCCCTTCATCAGCTTGCCCTTCAGCAACCCTAGCTATCGTAGACGGGAGAGCATCCTTAGAATGTGGCACTACATCCGTCTTAGGGATTACCTCCTAGACTTGGCTACTCTGGCCGACCTCGAATTTTACTCCAAACTCAGCAACTTGGTCCGGTGCTGAGTCTGGAGTACGAAAGGCACGAGGAGTAAAATAGATAAGCAAAATCCGTTCCTAATCTTGCTCTAGCGCCTTTCTGACATATCCTCTCCACATGGCTGTCGAGGTAACAGGAACCATCTCCCAAAAATACCCTTCGGCTGCATGGCTGCATCGGGCATACACATACAACTCCCACTGCTCTCTATCCAATCAAAATATATGATAAAGCCACCGCTTAACACTCTCGATGCTACGCTCCACCACTCGACTTAAATTATTTTTGGTATATTGAAAACTACTAAGGTTAGCACCGTCATGACCAACAAGTACTTGGCCATCTCCATAGTAAATTCTAAATGATGTTCTATCTGACATGCCTGTAAACATTAAGCAGCAAATAATATAAAAAACATAACTACGTATCTAGCGCGACAGATCAAATCCACTTATTTAGCAATAGGCGAATTAACTAAACAGAACTACATCTAATTACGTTCAAAGTATCGCTACATTAAACGATGGAAAACATCTAACAGAGTACGGTATGTTCAGATACCTGGAACAGCAGTGGATGCAGTCACCGTCGGCTCTTACGTCAGCAAGCTAGCACACGTAAGAAAGTTACATAGAATAAGATATGTTAAGTACATCTAAATTATCTCTAAACTATGTTTAAAGTATCTCTAAATTATCTCTAAAGTACCCCTAAATTATTTCTAAATTATGTTCAAATTACCTCTAAATTATCTCTAAAATAACCCTTAATTATCGCTAAAGTATGCTTATAGTACACCTAAATTATCTTTAAAGTACTCCTTAATTATCTATAAATTATGTTCGAAGTATCTATAAATTATCTGTAAAGTACCCTTTAATTATCGCTAAATTATCTCTCGACTATGTTTAAATTACTCTAAAAGCTTCATCAGAATACTCCTAAAGTACTATTAAACTACCTCTAAAATAGTACTAAACTAGTCCTAAATTACAACTAAAATACTACTAAACTACTCTTAAATTATCCCTAAAAAACTACTAAACTACTCATAAATTACTACTAAACTACCCTAAACTAACTACCTAACTACTAATAACTAAAGAAGACAAAAGAGGGGAGAAGAGGCATACCTGGGAGCTCCAAGCCGAAGGGGAGGAAGTGAGGCGCGGGTGGGAGGGGGGCTTTGGCCCCCCTTTTATACAACTGAATTTCGGCCGATGAAACGCCAATCTAGACTGATCGACCTAAATCAGCACTTGGTGTACCGATCTAGGCTAGATCGGCGCTTCATCGGCCGACATTTGGCGCAACCGCGCTGATCTAGCCAGATCAGTCTAGATCGGCAGATCAAGTGCCGATCTAGGTCAGTCGGCCCTAGATCGGTACATTAAGGACCGACAAAAAGCTAGTTTTGCTATTTTTGAAAACCGTGTACCAAAATTAAAATTTCATTTAAAAAATGTATTATTTAAAAAAAATCCTAATTGCAGCAGCAATACTAAATGGCCTAAGGACAGCACCAATATTTTTAGACTGGTTATAAAATGGTTTATTTCCTATAACCGTTTCTGTTTTGGGGCAAAATTAGAGTTGCTTTAATGCGTAATCAGGCTGTACGTGATAACATAGAGAGGTTGCGCGAGCCCAGCAATCGTAGCTCACCAGTCTTAAATCGGGTGGCGCAAAAAAAAGCTCAGGTTTGTGTTGCACGATTCGTAGATAGTTGCATATATATTGGCTTTTTTGTCATTAGATGGAAGATGCGCGCGTGCACGTACTCTAGCCGAATACGGCTCAAATATGGCCCATTCACACACGCTCAAATACGGCTCACGCTTACTCTAGCCGACCAGCGAGGACATCGTACGTGCGATCCGGATGGAGGCGAAAGATTCATCACGAGATATACTCACACTTACTTTGGTATTTTAGTCCTTAATAAATCCTCTGTTCCAAAATATACCACAAATATAACAATAAAATATTATTTTACCTTTAAAATACTGTGATATCACTTTTAGATTTTATTACTTATTATTTCACCTAATTATTTTTGGACCCATATTTAAAACGTATTAAAGTATTTTTTTACATCTCAGCAATACATGTACATAAATCTAAATATTACTAAATTTTGGCCCTCACCCTCCCTCTCATCGACCGTACGTGCAAAAACAAACGGAGCACTGCACTGCCCTGCCGTGTCTGCTGTAAGCATCCGCCCCCTGCACCACCAATGCTGCCACGACTGGTACCAGTACACAGAGAGAGGCCGAGACGCGCACACACTGGACCCATTCGAAAGCGGCAGACCGACCCCTTAGAGCAATTACAATGCACGCACGGTGGTCTCAGACTCGTGGTCTCGTAAAAAGCAGCATGTCACGTTGGAGAACCATACCTCAAGCCACTGGTTCAACGCATAACTCAAGCCACTAGCTTGAAATGGATAAATAAGTTAGATAGTCAGATAACAAAAAAATTAAAATAGCAAAGATAAGCGTTTGTGATATCTTTTTGATATATATCATTGCTCAAAGTCATAGTAAACAGGATTTCTGCTACACAAACATACAGAACAATTTGACAATTTGCTAAACTTTGACAAAGGTTTCATTGAAAATTTCGGTTAGCTCTTATATTCATCACCCAAATTAATCACATAATTCAAACACAACTGAAATTGTGTTTAGGAGCGACTCTGATATCAATTAGACATTTAGGTAACATATCTACCACAACTTCCTACATGTATCATACAAGCAGGCAGCTAAAATGCATTGCCCCATTCTGGAAACTACAAACAATTTGATCTGTAAAATAGACTGTTTTATCTTAACGCATGTTTCAGTCTTTCTGATGAATTACCCCTAGCATTGCACAAACTTGGTACGAAAGCAAGAGCAAGAACAAGAACAAGATCTGTAAAACTACAAACTTGCTCGTTCTCATCCAAGCAATGTGGCCATCTATGCTCAGCATTTCTAATCCAACACCCCCAAAATCCATGCCCTAATACATATCCAGCGAAGGCATCAGAAATCCAGAAGAAAAAAGATGGGTCTCAGCCCTCATGCGAGAAGGCGTATGGCGAGCGGGACCTCAGGTGAGAAGGCGTATGGCGAGCAAGACCAGAGCTCAGCGACAGAGGACGACGCTGCCCAACACCAGCTCCTCCCATGTCCACCACTCCCCGCTGCCCCCACTGCGGGAGCGGAGGCGGAGGCCGACGGCGGCGGGAGTGGTGGCAGAGATCGGCAGCGATGGGAGCGGGCGACGGCAGCGGCAGCAGGGGCAGAGGTCGACGATGGCGACAGGACCATGGGAGCGGGCCACGGATCTTCCAATGCGAGAGCTTCACCGTTGCTTGGAGAGATGAAGTACTTTTTCAGCGCGAGGGAACCGGAGCTTCTGCAAGCCACCTGTCACTGGGGCGCGCGCGCGCTGACGCCACGTCAGGCTAGCGGTGGCGCCGCCGCTGGCGTGGGATGATGGCGACGAGGAGGTAGCGGTAACTGCTGCTGCCGTCGCTGCTTGTTAAAGGACGCGTGATCGAGCGGTGAAGCGGTCGGCACAACTCTAGGTCGCTGCGGGCGCGTTTTTGCAAGGATGCTTTCACTTTAGCTCAAAAATATTTCTAGGCTAGACTAATCTACCATATTGAAATATAGGTGTGATTTGTTTAGTTAGGATGAGTCTAACAGCCCGCATCTTTGATGTTGTTTGATTGATTATATTTATGATGTTAGATGAATAGTATGATAGAGAAAAAATAATAACACATGTTTTATTTATCTTAAAAATAATTTACCATATACTGCTTAACATTTTAGTTCTTAATATAGTTTGATAGACAGTAATACATCTTAAGTCATGCTATTAATCGAGTCAGCTTGGCTCACCATACACAGATTCAATTTTTGCTTCTTGAGACTAGGCTAAGCAGTGCCTCGTAAACGTATCTAAACATATGACATGCGTCGCTCCATTGTGGCGGATGCGCGCTCGCGTATAGCCACATTGCTTTTGGTGTGTGTGGTGTCTAGGGTTGGATATCGAGCTAGCTCGGCTCGGCTCGAACCAGCTCGAGTTGGCTCGTTAAGTTAACGAGCTAGCTTGGCTCGGCTCGTTAAAGAAACGAGTCATGGAGCTAGCTCAGCTCGGCTTATTTATTAGCTCGAGCTGGTTTGTTTGGCTCGTGAGCAAAATAAAAAAATTGCTTTATATCATTCCAAGCTTGTTGGTTGTGGAGGAGGTTGCTCCATGATGGTCTGCTGGAAATAGAGTTATTACGACTCAAAGCTAAATAGCCTGGAGAGCAACTTAATAAAACATAGCATCAAAATATTGTCCTTCTTTGAACAGGAACATTAACAATGTCATTCGAAATTATGAGTAAATTTTCTTCTGTATCCAAATTATGCCTTGCCATTTTCCAACCCATCACTGTTGGCATAAACTATGCCAGCGAAATATTATTGTTGATCATGATACATGAGGGCACGCAGTGGCTAGCTCCTAGTTGTTCTGGAAAAATAGTTATGTATGTAATCCAAAATATTATGGGGTTTGATGGACACCAACGCATGCATGCCAGTTTATAGTCTACACACTGACACACGGATCAGCACTAAACAAACCTGTTCAATGCAATACAAATACACAAGAGAAAGTAAATGCAAAGGGAAAAAGGCACCAATACTAAGGGCTTGTTTGTTAGGGAGGAAAAGAAAGCCACGGGGTTATTGATCCCGATGGAGATTTTTTATATGCACATCACACCCCCTTGGTTATAAATCCCGTCTGAAGAGAATCCTGGTCACCGTTTGGAAGACACAGGGTTACAAATCCCGACTATTCAAAAAGTCCTCAAAAACCATGATAAATCAAAGAATTCCGAAGTGTTGATAGAAATAGCGTATAATCTATAATTTTTCATAAGTATTCGATCAAGTTACACAATTGCAATGGTTCGATATAATTCAGAACTTGTATACTCTGCAGAGGACACTTACTTCAATGAACATAAGTTTTCACTATGCATCTTTCTGAGACAATATATTCATGCACACTATATTTTTGTCATAACCAGAAAACTCCATCTTTCAGGAATTGCTCACTTACCTATAGAAAATATGAAACAGCTAATCATCTAAGTAAAAATGCAGCAGCGGCAGTACGATTCAGGAGCTGTTCATGGAAGAAAACGATGTAAATACTCAACAACAAAAAGGCCTTCAGGGTTTTTACCTGAGCAGCTCTACGTTTCTTAGGTGATGCTGTTGGCATCCTAGATTTTTAGCAGCCTTCTGCCCTTGTCCAACTTCGATTGACCACAATTTCTAGCCGACGTGTTACTGCATGACTGGTTCTCTTTTTCGGCACAACAGCGATCATCATGGGCCATCGTCACCGAAGCGCTTGGCTTTCTCGGCATTTGCTTTGCAGGCCGCAGGCGACCGGGAGCAAGTTGGGGCAGGGCAGGCTGCAGGCCAGCAGCCGGCGGCGAGATCTAGTGCGCTGGGGGCAGTCGGCGGCCGGATCTGGTGCACTGGGGCAGCTGGCGGCTAGATCTAGCGCGCTGGTAGCAGGTAGAGTCGCGGGGGTGATCGGGCGCAAGGCGGGGAGGGCAGGCCAGCAGCCGACGGCTGGATCTAGCGGTGGTGGATCCAGCAGGTCGTTGGGCGGCTGGCGCTGGGAAAGGACCGACGGGGCGGACGCTGGGTGCTGGCCGGCCCGTTGGCGCCTGACGGAATGGCAGCGACAGCGAACGGGCGAGGGGAACTGGTGGAGGGAAGGGAGGAGAAGCCAGGCGTGCAGAAGCGTTTTTTTCTTACCCGTGGATCGACCGGGACGGGGCACCTACGGCCCGTGGAAAATTTAATCCATCTAATATCTAAAAGGCCAACAGGGATTAACGGAGCCACGAGCCAGAATGTCTCCGTGAAATGGGCCGCAATCCTCGTGGGGATTGGGCTTTCCAAACAAGGCGTAAGTGGGACCTGTCATCTCTTGGGTCAAGACTCAGGCACTGGCACTCAGCAGCAAGAGGGGCCAGAGGAAAGGCCAGAGGGCGACGGTCGATGGAGCGAGGAGCCGAGATCTAATAAATCGGGGCACAAGACGAGACACCAGCCACCGGGGCAGGATCCGTCGGACGTTGGCGGCGCGTGGGTGCTGCTAGGGTAATTAGGACTCAAGTGGTGCAGCAGGATGTGCTTACGGTCTCGTACTCTCCTAGCGACGCCGGGGCGGTCAAGGTGTGAGGCACTCAGGCGAGCGGCGGCGGTGGGAATGAGACTCGTGACTCTAGCCTGTTGGTTTGTTCGTTGGTTCCTCTGGTTGTGTGAGCCGGCTTCTCTTTAAAACAACGAGCTGAAAAGGCTCGGCTAGCTCGTTAAGATAACGAGCAAGTCGATCCAAGTCAGTCATAAATCAAACGAGCTAGCAAACTATGAGCTGACGAGTCACGAGTATTCTATCCAGACTACTATGTCCGTGTCGGAAAGGCCGGGGCGTTTGTTGCTCGATCGCGTGTGCTCGCACCATGTTCCGGCGAGGAAACAACTGCCTACTGGTTTTTGATTGCAAGAATCAATTTGATTCCTGCATGGATCGTCGGTATTGAATTTCCAGTGTTTGGGAGGAGATCCAACTGAGAAAACAGAAAATTGTTTGGGAGCTGCTCGTTTCTCTTTCATATAAAAAGAAGGGACTCTACTTTACGATTGTTTTTTTATAAAACTTTACTATTTCTACTTGTAACGGTGCTAGTTAATATATATATATGTGTGTGTTATAGTATTTAAATTTAGGTTCTAAAATATGGACCCAAAGAGTTGTTGAGATTGTTTGTCTACGATTTATAAACTGAGACACGGAACCAACCCGAAATACTTTTAGAATTATTTATGGTAACACTTATATTTATATTTTTTGTGCTTCAAAAACAAAATAAAAAAGCAACGAGAAAGCGTATAAATTAATTTTGTAATTAAATTCGACAGCTCAGAACTGGTTGCGGCTCAACTAATCGGATCATAGTTTTGTTGGCGTGAAATGTTGAGAATTAATTATATATTGTCTTCTTTTAAACAATTTATTGATAGTTTAGAATTAAACTAGAACCAGATTATGTTCCAATCAAAAAATTATAAAGACTTAAGTATTAATTATAATCAATAATATAACTAATAATTAGAATCAGTATCTTCTTGTTTATTAAATAATCAAAATTATGATATAATTCTAATTATTTTAAGTTGTCTCTTAAAATGATAGAGCGATTTTAAGTTATCATGAGATGCTTTGATGGCCCACGTTTTTTAGCCTTATTAACTCTTAATAATCAACGCTATCAAGCTATCAACCCTTAGTTTGGAAGAGGAACGTCGCATTCATGCACCAAACCCTACCCGTACCATGCAAACATGCGTCCCAAAGGCCAAGGTAACCATTTTTTTCCTCGAAAAAAATAGAGAGATTATATAGGGGTGGCTCACATAACCAAACGCACCAACACATTATTGGGCGCTATTAGATAGTGGTGCAGGCAAATAAATGCACCCATATTTTAGGGTTGTCTCACTAAATTAAGTTAAGCTGCTCGTATTTTGTTTTAATTGTTGTTTAGGACATTGACAAATTCTCCAATCTATATGTTTAATTATTGTTTGTTCTGTTTATATATTCACAAAATTACTAATATATATACACAAAAAAGTATTTTACATGAATTAAAATGTGAGTTATTGCTTATTTGGATTAAAAGAAATTTGTAGGAATTTTAAAGTATTTAAATCCATTCGAAATTTTCTTTATAGGTTGTTTGGAACATAGAATTGAAGCTTAAAATTTTCTTATGGATTGCTTTACTCCACTCTATTCCATAGAAAACTAGAACATGAACTCAAATCTCATTTTATTTTTCTTTTGAAAAATCCGATGTACCTTATCTCTCTGTCTCTCTTCTCTCACTATAAGTTTCTATGTTTAATTCCAATAAACCATCCTAACATCATTTTTCAAAATCACGTGTTCTAGATTCCTATGTGATTCACTTATATATGGCATTTCAATCATGCGTTTCACACACACACACACACACACACACACACACACACACACACACACACACACATATATATATATGTCTTAACTCCTACAATCCAAAAGAGCCCTTCATAAGATTTTTTGAGGTTTGACTTGTACATATTGTAAAACATCATTTATTTAAGAACAGTGGGAGTATATATTAGAGCTAACTTTACCCTTACATTTTAAGGATTATTGCTTATATATTTGGTGACATTTTGAATTTTAAGCGTATTGCTAAAATATTTGCAATCAAGTTATCTTATACATCTGTAATGAACTTAGGTTAAAAAAAGGAATTAAAATTATTAGTTTGTCAATAGGGAGACAGTTTTTACCCATTTGCCTATGGGTAAAAACTCTAATAGAGTCGAGTTTGTTCTTCATTTGATGTTCGTGAACATGTTCACGTCCGTAAATCACTATCAAACTGATATATGGGCATGGGTATGGATAAGGCTTACACATATCTACAATGATATTCCCTCAAGTCCCAAACCCTATTGTACGTATTGCTATAACTATAATTTTACAGGTAATCAAGTACATCTATGGCCTATAGGTATATGCTCCATGTTTGTCACCCGCGGATGTTCACAGATATACCCGAAATTCGTATATATGGATATAAGAAAGCACCACAGTACCCATGAGATCCTATTTTAATCCCTACTACCTAACATACCTA
>KE370929.1:22074-35802 GCA_000418225.1 Zizania latifolia
GAGTGGAACTAGTAGTCTAAAGCATCCCTCACATATAACCGGAGATCCTCATTTCACTCCTTCCCTGCCTTTAGCGTCTGTCTCATATAGTTGACCTCGGATCTAGGATTGACCCCGCCAACCATAGGAGGCACTTGGACTTTCCGCCAGACAAGCTAGAGCAAATCATCGTTGTGGCTTGACTGTCCAGTGGTAGGCTGCTTGCCTTTGCTCTGTCTTGAGGTGGAGGAGGAGGCCACACTGATAAGGTGGCAGGCACTTGGATGCCAATGTCCAGAAATCGGTGACCTCTAGAAGGCTGCCCGGCACTAGGAACTAGAGAAGACCCTCCCGCGTTACTATCGTCGCTGGAGGAGTTCCTTGAGTTGTGCTTGGCCTTCTTGCGCCTTTCATAGGACATGGCAATAACTGATACAAAGCAGCAAAGGAATTAAAAGTTGAATCAAGGAATGACAACTTTAGAATGTAACCTAATCTGGATCCTTCGGACTTGACCGGAGCCTCTAGGACCTAGACCATCCGAAAAGGACTAGACTGTCCGAGTTCCACAAAATCGAAACTGATTGATCTCGATAATGTAGCTAGGGTAAATTGCAACAACACTTCTAGGACCTATTCTAGCCTAAAAGATTCAAGATATAACCAAAGACTAGAGGGGAAAATGCCAACCTAGGTCAAGAACAGGGGATACCTCAGAGAAGAACTTAGAGGTGAAAAGAAGATGATCGACTTCCCGGAAGGATCCTAGGCTCCCCCTCAATGGATTCTGTGATTCCCACGGACAAGTTTCGAAGAAAACCACCAGAGAAATCGAGAGTTGGAGTGAGGGAGAAGAGGAGAAGTGAGGAGGAGAGAGAGAGCCAGAGGGTTCGGGTCCCCTTTTATAAAGCTCAACCTAGACACTCCGGTGTTATTGGGAGTATCTGGATTTCTGGGCGAACCGAACTATCCGGCGGTAGTCAGACAATCCAGGTGCTCCAGAACTGAACTTTAAAAAGTCCTAAGCTCAGAGCATCTAAATTTAGCCGGATGGTCTGGAACCTCCAGATTTCTTAGCTCACAGGAATTCATGGAGGACAAATGCCATGAACTTTGGGTTTAATAAAAGTATTTTACCATAGATAATTTAAGCATGGATAAACGTAATTAAGCATGGCATAATTTATATGAAATATAAACAAGAAAATGAAATTTTGCATTTATTTAAAATATAGCCCATTACATATGAAGAAGGCAATTAATTTACCTTCTCATTTTCAACATAGACAATTTATATGCAAGTGTATCAAGCTATGTTGCGAGAATCAAGGATATTTAGTTTATTTCTTAACTCACAAAACCGATGCTCATCTAAAGATTTGGTGAAAATATCAGCAAGCTGTTTATCTGTTCTCACATGGGTTAGGCTTATATCTCCCTTAATCTCATAATCTCTCAAGAAATGATGGCAAATATCAATGTATTTGATTCTTGAGTGTTGAACTGGGTTATTGGCTATTTTGATAGCGCTCTCATTATCACACAATAAGGGGATCTTGTTGACGTTGTATCCAAAGTCTTTTAAGGTTTGTTTCATCCAAAGAAGTTGAGCACAATAACTACTGGCTGCTACATATTCGACTTCAGCTGTGGATAAAGCTACATAATTTTATTTCTTAGAAGGCCATGAAACAACTGATCTTCTGAGGAATTGGCAGGTTCCAAAGGTGCTTTTTCTATCCACTTTGCAACTGGTATAATCAGAGTCCAAATAGCCGATAAGATCAAAGGTTGAGCCTTTCGGGTACCAAAGCCCTAGGTTTAGAGTATAAACCAAATATCTCAAGATTCTTTTAACAGCAACCAAATGACATTCTTTTTCAAGATTCTTTTAACAGCAACCAAATGACATTCTTTTGGTGCAGCCTAAAATCTTGCGTATATGTAAATACTAAGCATTATATCGGGCCTAGATGCACATAAATATAACAAGGAGCCAATCATAGAACGGTACACCTTTTGATCGACGTCAATTCCTTGTTGATTTAAATCAAGATGCCCACTGGTTTGCATGGTGGTCTTGATGGGTTTAGCATTCTCCATATCAAACTTCTTGAGCATATCTTTAATGCACTTGGTTTGACTGATGAAGGTGTCTTCTTTGTGTTGCTTGATTTGAAATCCTAGAAAGAACTTCAACTCCTCCATCATTGACATCTCAAATCTCTTGGTCATTATCCTACTAAATTACTCACAAAAACCATTGTTAGTAGAACCAAATATAATATCATCGACATATATTTGACAAACAAAGAAATTATTATTAAAATGCTTAGTAAAGAGAGTAGGATCGGCTTTGCCTATTTCAAAGCCCTTTTTAATTAAAAAGTCCCTAAGGCATTCATACCATGCTATAGGTGCTTGCTTAAGCCCATAGAGTGTCTTTTAGAGCTTGAATACGTGATTTGGATATTTGGGATCTTCAAAGCTGGGTGGTTGCTCCACATACACCAACTCATTGATTGGACTGTTCAGGAAGGCGCTTTTCACATCTATTTGATGAAGCTTGAAATCATGGTGAGTAGTAAAGGCTAATAATATATGAATTGATTCTAGCCTAGCAATAGGTGCATACATCTCACCAAAATCCAAACATTCGATTTGTGTAAAGCCTTAGGCCACCAATTGAGCTTTATTCCTCACGACCACACTGTGCTCATCTTGTTTATTTCAGAAGACCCATTTAGTGCTAATCACATTCTGCTTCGGTCTTTCCAACAATGTCCATACTTCATTTCTTTTAAAGTTGTTGAGCTCTTCTTGCATGGCCATCACCCAATCCGCATCCTCAAAGAGCTTCTTCCACCTTAACAGGTTTCAAAAAAGACACAAAAGAGTAACATTCATAAAAATTTGCTCAACGAGAACGAGTAGTTACTCCCCTTCGTAGATCACCAAGAATATTGTCTACGGGATGGTCTCTTTGGATGTCTTGATGAATTCTTTGATGTTGTACAGATGGCTGGTCAACTTCTTCTTGAACTTCTTGTTCTTTGTCCACCGCATCTTGCTCTTTAGTTTCTTGGGTTTTACTTTCTTCGGCTTGTGATTGTTGTTGATTCACAGGTTCTTGTTCTATTGGTCTGATACCTCTAATTGGCATGTTCTTGATTGCTTCTATCCCTAGTGACTTCAACAATACCAGAGGTTTTGTTGAAAACACGGTAGGCATGTGCATTTGACTCGTAACCAACCAAGAAACCTAGTTTGTGAAGATAAAGATGGTTGATTACATGGCATGCAGTGTTGATTGCTTCTGCCCAAAATATGTCTGAAGTTTTATATTCATTAAGCATTGTTCTTGCTGCCTTAATCAATGTTCGATTTTTTCCGTTCCACCACACTATTTTAAGGTGGGTCATAAGGAGCAGAGAACTCATGCTTAATCCCTTCTTCATCAAGAAAGTTTTTGACTTGATTGTTTTTGAATTCACTTTCATTGTCACTTCTTATTTTCTTGATCTTGACTTCATACTCATTTTGAATTCTTCTTACAAAGCTCTTGAACATGCCTTGTGTCTCGCTCTTATCAGGCAAAAAGAATACTTAAGTGAAGCGAGAATAATCATCAACAATGACAAAACTATATTTGTTACCGCCAATGCTTAGGTATGTCACCGGTCCGAAGAGATCCATATGTAGAAGCTCCAGTGGCTTTTTTATTGTCATAATATTCTTGGTGGTGTGTGGTGCTCTAACTTGTTTACCGGCTTAACATGTACTACATAACCTGTCTTTCTCAAACACAACATTTGTTAGTCCTAGGATGGGTTCCCCTTTAAGAAGCTTTGATAGATTTCTCATCCCAACATGAGCCAGTTGGCGATGCCATAACCAACCTATGCTAGTCTTAGCCACCAAGCAAGTTTCAGGTTCCACTTTATCTAGTTCAAAATTGACTAAATAAAGCTTTTCCTTTAACTTATTCGTAAAGGCTACGGAATTATCACTACTTCTCAAAACGGTCACACCCTCATTAGTAAAAAGACATTTATAACCGATTTCAGATAATTGAGATATTGAGAGCAAATTATAACTTAATGACTCAACTAGTAAAATATTAGAAATTGAATTACCATTTGAGATAGAAATTTTACCTAGTCCCATTATCTTTCTTTTTCTATTGTCATCAAATACAATGGACTCATGATTACCTTGATTCGGCTCAAATGAAATGAACATACTCTTTTCTCTGGTCATGTGATTTGTACATCTATTGTCCATCACCCAACTAGATCCACTGGAGGAGTATTCCTACAAAAGAGACTAGTTCTTAGTTTTAGGTACCCAAACCTTTTTGGGTCCTTCAACGTTAGTCACAAGAACTTTAGGAATCCAAACACATCTCAAAGGTTTGTTATTTTTAGTACCAACAAATTAAGCAACCACTTTACCACGGTGGTTCCTCTTAATAAGGTAAAAAGCATAAAAAGTAGCCTGTGAAGCATGAGACTTGCTGTTGATCTTCTTTGAATTTTGCTCTTCCTTCACAAACTTGATGATTTCCTTACCCTTGTACTTCCTCCTAGCATTTACTTTGCTCTCATTTAGATGAAAGCCTAAACATCTCTTCTAAACATTGCTTTGAGTGTTGAGAGTCTTAAATAGAGCATCCTTTGATTTATAGGGTTTCATGTACCCATAGCTTACCAAGGTGCCAAGCCTTTCTTTCTCCTTTCTCAAGACTTTAATTTTCTTCATGTTAGTCTCATAAGCAGTAATATCAAGATTATAACATTTAGAACAACCATTACTTGTGAATACAATAGAAGGAATAGAAATATGATGAGTCATTAGGGACTTAACTCTCTCTTCAAGGCTCTTATTGTTCTCTTTAAGAATAATAAGCTCACTTTTAAGAGTTTTGAGTTTTTTCTCTAATTCCTCTTTAGACTCATTTACTAAACTAGATTACTTAGTCATTTTGTTTACATTTTTCTTTTCCTTAGCAAGAAGCCTCTCTAGTTAAAGATTCCTCTCCTTCTCATTAATGAGAAGGTCCTCTTATTTTTCTAAAGTTGCTTCTTGTGTCTCTATTGTTTCCATAAGTTCTTTAAATTTCGATAAAATTTGCTTATTTATATTCTTAAACATATCATCATCAAATTTAGACTCATCATCACTAGAATTACTATAATCATCTTTATCTAAAACTTTAGCCACCATAGTTACCTTCTTACTCTTCGCCATGAAGCACTTAGGAGAGATGATGTCATCTTTGCTAGAATCTCTAAATAGTGAAGGCTTTGGAGTCATGATGTTGATGATAGCGACGGTGGTGACTCCCTTCTTGCTAGAGTCAAAGTTCGACTCTGACTCAGAATCAGAGTCAGAATTCTATTTCTCTCCAATATGAGCATGGCCGCTTTTCTTCCCTTTCTTGTACTTATGCTTCTTTTTGCTTTCTTGCTCTTTCTTCTTTGGACAATCGGCTATAAAGTGATCAAGGTCACCATATTCATAGCACACTTTTTTTGACTTTCTCTTCTTTGATTTATCACTCTTCTTCTTTTATTTGTCGAAGCCACCTTTTTTATGAACTTTTTAAACTTCTTTACAAACAACACTAGCTCTTCATCATCGCTTTTATCATCACTTGACTCTTCTTTCTTTTTAGCTTTGAGAGCCACATCTTTGCCCTTGTGATTTTGGAGCTTGGTAAGGTCTTTGATTTTCTTGGCTTATTCTTCCATCAATTCATGTGCTATTATTCTTCCTAGCACATCACTTGAAGTCATTTTCTTGAATTCTTTATGCTCCTAGATTAGAGTCACTAAGGTAGGATTCCTTGGCGCTATAGCTAGAGCAATCTCTTCACCACCACATGATCGGTCATCTCTTCGCTTCAAAGACACTTGATCTTATTGACAACGACCATGAGACGGCCGTACATCTCTTGGGGAGTTTCATCATCTTCCATGATGAATCTTTTAAGCTTCCCTTTAAGAAGCTCAATCTTTGATTCTCTGACTGAAGATATACCTTCATGAGTAACTTGCAAAGTTTCCTAAATCTCTTTAGCTTCTTCAAGTCCATCAACTTTATTGAATTTTTCTGGACTTAACGTGGCAAGTAGAACACTCGCTGCTTGAGCATTATAGTGAATGACTTGTTCTTCATCAGATGTTAGTTGACGATCGTCCCTATTTGAGTCATCCACTTCTATATCTGTACACACAATCTTCCAAATATTTAGATGCATTGAGATTAGGTGCAATTTTATTTTATGTCTCCATGCCACATGGTGTGTACCATCGAAGTAAGGTACACGACTAGTTGGTACAGAGAGATAATTATTATCTCGGATTAAGTTTGGAGTAATCAAAAAGATATGCAGCTCGTTTCTTCCCTCCAACACTATTCTTGTCGGTGCCGGTGGAATTTAACTTTTTTGACATCGTTACTCTTCAAGCGGTTAAGCTTTCGAGAAGAGCTTGCTCTGATACCAATTGAAAGTTGCCTAGAGGGAGGGTGAATAGGCAATCTAAAATTCTCAATAAAACTTCTTAGTTCAAACCTCTAGGGCCCGGACTATCCGAGCTTTAGTTGGATACTCTGGGTGCCAGATGAAACTAAAAAACGTCCGAGGTCCGGGTTATCCGGGTATAACTAGATGATCCAGGCACTACAGATCTAAAATAGTTAGTATTGTAGAAAATCAACTAGCCAATGAACTTTTAATACAATGAAGCATACGATTGCTAGATAACAAGTAGAACAACTGTAAATACAACTAGCAATCCAACGATCTTACGTCTCTATTGAGAAAACCCCAAAGGGCCGGGTCTCTTTCAACCCTAATCCTCACCAAGCGCTCACTACTACAAGCATTGGATTTTCAACTATGTTACCTCTTTGAAGCCGAGGAGAGACTAAGTACAAACATGTCCGGTCACCCACAATCCTTTGGGTGCTCACGGATCGACGCCTAGCCGTCTAGGAGGGGTCACCTCCAAGAGTAATGAATCCGTTGACATTATCCAATGCCGTGTGCTCAAGAAACAGTGAAGATCACGAAACACACGCCACCACAACTCCCCAAAAGTGGATCAATCAAGAACACGATGAGTTTTTGTGGAGATCACTCAATCCTTTTCTCAAGATGCAATCAAGATCAACACACTAGGAAGAAGGAGAGAAACTATGGCAGGGCTGCTAGGGTTTATAATCATGTGCCCTAATTATGGAGAGAAAGGGTATTTATACCCCTGTCCCAAATCTGGCCGTTAGGATAAAAAATCATGCATTGTTTATCCGAACAATTCGGACTTAACCGGATGATCCGGACTAATAAAATGTCAAAACAGAACCGATGTTTTGGATAGTTTGGCTTAAATTTGGATATTCTGGGCCACAAATAAATCCAACCAGAAAGGTGTTTTTGGACCACCCGGCCAAGGTCCGGATACCCCGGGCCACGGAATAAAATTCAACAAAGAGCAATTTTCGGACCATCCGGTCAAAATCCGGATGTTCTGTCTCCTAAAAATAAATTCAATAGAAACATGTTTTTGGATCATCCAGATAGGTCCGGATGTTCCGGGCTTCAAAGAAAATCCAAACAGAAGCATCTTTTCGGATAGTCCGATCAAAATCTGGATAGTCCGACTTGAAAAATAAATCAAACAGAAGCATATTTTTGGATTATCCGGATATGTCTGGATTATCTAACTTTGCTAGAAAGCTAAAATCTAACTTAGAAAAATTCCAAAACTTTTAAATAAAGATTTTGCTTTGGGCACTTAGCTTTGGATCATTGATCAATGCATCCCTCTTGATAGTATGGCACACCTAGACTCAAGAAAATATAAATCATACACAATTTGCACATTTTGAGCCTAGGAAGTACCAAAGAAAGCGATTTCTCTGAAATTGGTTGAGCTACAATGCCACTTTAAATTTCGATGTCTGCATCCATCTTAATAACAATGTTAGTAGCATTTGATCACTATTATAATTAATACATCAAAATAAATTAGGGGCCTAGATGCATCAAGATGCACTTTCAATGGGGAGAACCCAAAGCAGCAGAGGTGTGAGGCCTATTTTGAAGTGTATGGGGTTCATCCAACTCTTAAGACATGTTTTGCTTCACTGAATTTTGTTGGCACGGCAGCTTTGTGGCTTTAAAAAGTGGAATCTCAGGGCCGTATTGAGAACTGGGATGATTTCAGTGGGTTGGTGACTGCTCGATTCACTCGGGACAAGTATCAACACTACCGTCAACAGTTGAGGACTCTCAAACAAATAGGATCAGTGAGTGAGTACACTAATAAGTTTGAGCAGCTAAGGTATTATCTGTGGTTGCATAACCCTACTTTGGATGAATCCTTCTTTGTTAATGAGTATATGAATGGGCTATGGGAGGATATTCGATCTGCAATTTGGTTGCATCGTCCCTGTGACATTGATACTGCAAGTGCATTGGCCCTTTTGTAGGAAGAGGAATTGGAGTTTAGCAAGCGACGCTTTCATGGTCGAACTGCTGCCAAGGAGGTACCAAGGGGTGGCATGCGTGGGCAATTTTTTGCTGATAACAGCAAGGTTGCTCCCAAAATTGAGGACAACAAGAAGGGAGATGTTCTGAAAAAGGAGGGCATGAATAAGCTTACTGCTCTAAAGGCTTATCGTAAGGCGCGGTTTATGCTTTACGTGTGGAGAAACATGGAACAAGATTCACAAATGTCCTGCTCAAGTGTCTCTGCATGTGATTGAAGAATTATTGGAAGCTATCCACCGTGTAGATGCTTCTGGTTCTACTAATGATCATGATGCGAGTTCTTCTGATAGTGAGGTAATGTTGGTGTCACCTCTGATTACACCAGCTAGCTGCAAGCATCGCACACTACAGCTGCAGGGGTGGATTGGTAAATGAGAGGTGCTGATTTTGGTTGATTCTAGTAGTGTGGAATCATTTGTGCATACTGAACTTGTCCAGGAACTTCAGTGCCTAGTGCAGTCGACTGAGCCTACTTCATCATGGCGGATGGCGGCAAGGTTTCTTGTACCTAGTTTGTTCCTAAATTAGAATGGCTTGTTCATGGATATACTTTCTGTCATTCTGTCAAGGTGTTGAGTTTGGGCTGTTATGACATGATACTTGGAGCTGATTAGCTGGAGGAGCATAGCCCCATGTGGATTCATTAGCAGCAGAAAGTGATGAAATTTGCTCACAAAAGACGGGTGATTTGGTTGTTAGGCATCAATTCTGATCAACCGAGCTGTCAGTCTATTGGGAGTAGGAAATTGAAGGGATTACTCAAGAGACATGCTATCACTCATTGTGTTACACTTCATTAGCTCATTAACCTACCATCTATGTGTGCTCTGACATCTATAGATCAAGATTCTTTATTAGAACCTATACAAGCATTGGTCCAAGAGTTTGCTGATTTGTTTTGTGAGCCACAGTCATTGCTACCTCGTCGAGCACAACTAGTTAATGTCCGGGAGCACATTCCTCTTATTCCGGGAGCACAACTAGTTAATGTCCCTATCGTTATTCACCACAGCAGAAGACAGAAATCAAGCAGCAAGTGAAAGATATGCTATAGCAAGGGCAAATTCAGCCTAGTGCTACTCCCTTCGCTTCACCTGTCTTGTAAAAAAGAAAGATGGAATATGGCGCTTTTGTGTGGATTATCGTTAGCTTAATGCGATCACGGTAAAGAACAAGCACCCAATGCCGATGTGTTGACGCAAAATTCATAGGTATCCCTACGTCTTCACACTCGAAGGTCTGAGATAGTCTGCTTAGCTCCAGTGCAGGTCCTAAATAATCCGAAGGTGTCAGTAGGCGTGTCAGTCAATTTTATCCTTCAATTGACAAGATTGAAAATATAGGTTTTCTAAGCATATCGGCCAATGAGCCGATGACAGCGTCGGCCGACCATATCGGCTGCACATCCGATACATATAAGTGCAGGAAATATTATATGAAGCCAATCGACCGATAAACCAATACCGATTCTTGCCACCGGCCGATACACGCTAGGAATTTGGGATGACTCAATCAGCTGGGATCGCGATGAAGCTCTCGGAACCATGATACCTCATTGGCTAGAACTCTGATGAAACGATGGACCGAACCCCCCGACTTAATAGAATCAATCTTATTAACAACAACATAGTAGATCAGACTGAACCGAGATAGTACGAGGTCGAAGAAAACGAGAAGAGTCTATCATGCCAACAGATCTGGCACACACGTGATTGACATATCAGATCTAACTAAGAGATTAGAGCAATGCAGCCTTAGATAGAGCCAACACATCAGGATAACTAGCAGATGCATGAACTTAACTAAAATATCGAACTGAACCAAGAAAGTTTTGGCTGAATAGATGCATCTGCCATATAATGAAACCTGCTTCTTGCTAAAGATTGAACTAAACCGATGCAGCGTAACCCGAGACAGGAAACCACCAGATGAGACTTGTTTCTTACTAGAGATCGAACTAAACCAAAGCAGCCCAACCCGAGACAGGAAATCGCTGAGAAAAACTACATTACCACTACTCCTAAAAGGTGGCGTTGCATCGAATAGAAATTAAATAGATTGATCCTGAAATACTTTACAAAAATCCCCGGGTACACATATTTATACCCGTGGGTTTAATGGAATCCTACCCAAATTATAACAAATCTCGAGATTTTTCTGCTATGGATAACTACGAGAAAATCTTATCTATTTCCTATTACAGGGCAAAATTATATAATCGGGACTTGTTACACACGTATTTGCTCAACGAATGCCTCACCATATCCGTCGGGGCTTTCTCATCGCATCGGTGCTTATCCATCAGTGGTCGCTATTTCGCTGGATCTGACTGTACCAAATTCCGGTGTCAACACGGTGATCGATGAATTGCTTAATGAATTGGCTAGGGCTCTGGTATACAAAGTTGGATCTTTGATCAGGATACCATCAAATCTATGTGGCTTCGGGTGATGAGCCTAAAACTACATTCAAGACTCATCATGGGTTGTATGAGTTTCAGGTGATGCCCTTCGGTCTTACAAATGCACCCGCTACCTTTCAAGGATTGATGAATAAGCTGTTTGAGCCAGTGTTACGGTGATATGTGCTTGATTTTGTCGATGATATTTTGATCTACAGTCCTACCTTGGAACTTCACGTTGATCACTTGCGGCATGTGTTTTCACTTCTTCGGTAGCAACATCTTCTTCTTAAACGTAGTAAGTGTTCAATCAGCGTGAGTTGGAGTATCTTGGACATGTGATTAGATATGTAGGGGTGTCTATGGAGCCCTCTAAGATTCAAGTTGTACGAGAATGGCCGATACCTCATTCTGTTCGAGAATTACATGGCTTTCTTGGATTCACAGGCTATTATCGAAAGTTTGTTCATCATTATAGACTTATTAGCAAACCTCTCACCCTTATGCTTCGCAAGGGTGCTCCCTTCTAGTGGCATGCAACTGCTCAAGAGGCCTTTGACACCCACAAGCAAGCTATGATTGCTGCTCTAGTGTTGGCTTTGCCAGATTTCATCCAATTGCATTCTTGAGTAAAGGTCTCAGTGTACGGAATCAAGCTCTGTCTACTTATGAGAAAGAATGTTTGGCTATTCTTAGGGCGACATTGAGAATTTACTATTCTTACTGATCAGCAGAGTTTAGTCCATTTGGGGGAGCAACGATTGAGCATGAATATTCAGCATAAGGCATTTTTGAAACTTATGGGGCTGCAGTACACTATATAGTACAAAAAGAGGTGTTCTAATACGGCAGCGGATGCTTTGTCTAGATGGCCGATGGATGACACCGTGGTTGTTGTTTCCTCATGCAGTCCTTGGTGGTTAGAGCACCTAACTGTTGGCTATCTTGATGACCCCGATACACATCATTTACTTACTCAACTCAGTTTGCCACACGCTGATATGGGCCCATTTACTCTAGTTGATGGTGTCATTCGGTTCAAAGGGCGTGTGTGGGTAGGTAACAATTCCTTGGTCCAGAATCATATTCTCTAAGCACTTCATGATAGTGGGGTTGGTGATCATTCTGGTTTCCATGGTACTTATCATCGTGTCAAAGCTTTATTTGCTTAGCCTAACCTTAAAGACACAGTGCGACCTTTTGTGCAAAGTTGTCAAATATGCCAGCAAGCTAAAACTGAACATGTTAAGCTTCCTAGTCTATTGCTGCCGCTCTCAGTTCCTTCTCAAGCATGGACTGTAGTCAGCTTGGATTTTATCGAAGGACTGCCCAAATCAAAAGGCTTTGATGTTATCCTGGTAGTGATTGACAAATTCACCAAATATGGCCATTTTCTACATCTTGCCAATACATTTATAGCATTGGATGTGGCCCAACTCTATGTGGATAATGTATATCGCTTACATGGGCTTCCTCAGATGCTGATTTCTGATCAAGATCGCATTTTTACTAGCAATGTGTGGCAGGATCTGTTTCGGTTATCTGACACCAAGTTGAACATGAGTTCTTATCATCCACAAACAGATGGCCAGAAGGAAAAATTGAATCAATGCTTGAAAAGTTATTTGCGTTGTACAATGCATGCCCGTCCTAAATAGTGGGCATAATGGCTGCCACTTGCTGAGTATTGGTACAACACAATTTTCATTCTGCATTGGGCAAATCACCATTTAAAGTACTCTATGGGCATCCTCCTCGCCACTTTGGTATATGTGATTTGAATGCCTGCCCTTCCCCTGATCTGGCAGCCTGGTTGACGGAACAGGAGCTCTTGACTCGCTTGATGCATCAACAGCTACTCCGAGCACAAGTTCTGAGCACGAGTTTGCTGAAGGTGATATGGTTTATTTGAAAACTCAACCTTTTGTTCAAACTTATGTGGCCACTCACAACAACCGCAAGCTGAGTTTTCGGTATTTTGGTCCTTTCCGCGTGCTTCAACGGATTGGAGTTGTGGCCTATATCGTTTGGAGTTGCCATCCTTTGCTTAAATTCATCCTGTGGTGCACGTGTCACAGCTGAAACATTGTGTGGCTGATTAGTCCCAGGTCTATCCAGCTGATGATCTTTCTATCATTTCCTCCGTGGAATCGGGCGCTGCTTGGTTCCTAAGCAAATTCTCGATCGTGCGGTGATTCACAAAGGTGGCTCTACCTCTACTCATGTTCTGGTTCGTTGGGTAGAATTACCCACATCTCTTACCACTTGGAAAGATAAATTTACTCTTCGATCGCGCTATCTAGATGCACTGGCTTTGGGACAAGCCGTTTGTTCAAGCAGGGGGAATGTCATGTACTCTAAATAATATGGATTGGGCTGTTGGTAGTGAGTTAGGTTGTTACACAGGACAGAAAGTGCCAGGCTGGACTTAGTAATATATAAACCATGCCACCTCCTTGTAAAGACCATCGAAGGAGAATAGAAAGCTTCCATTCTCCGAGATCTTCTTCCCCAAGTCTCCTTCCTACTCAATGCTCATCTCTCTCCCATTTTCCCATCTATTCTCTAAAATCTCCCATTGCATGGTGGTTGACATCCCTCCTCCATTTGGCTACATGCAAAAACCCTAGGAGGAGGAATGGAAGGGCTGGAGAGAGCTAGGCCAAACAAAATTGAGTTTTGGGAAGGAGTAAGGGAGATTGATTGGTGGAGCCAAACATGAAACAACAATTAATACCCATTTTTTATTCGTCTACAACTAGTTTGATTTTTTTTAAATCCAACGTTT
>KE370929.1:63252-74918 GCA_000418225.1 Zizania latifolia
GTGGCGGGGATATCCCCCATAATATTATTTTATCATGTTTTAAGTTATTTGTATCATTTGTATGGTGTTTTTTTAATGTTATAACTTTTTTCCGTTAAAACGCACGAACACTTACTAGTGTTGTTTAATTTAAAATGAGCATCGCATTATATCAGTACATAGTCATAGTAAGAATGGCTTTGTCGGAAGAAACTAATCAATTCGAGTAAGGATTTTGCCCGTACAAAATCTGCTTCTAGATATGAACGATACGTGACAAAAAAATATTTTGAACTGGTACGCATACACTGTACGTACTCGAAAGCAATAATAGCACGTCACGGAGACAACTTAATTTTGATGGGGGTACTTTATTGGTACACGTCTGTCACAGAATTTGGTTTGGAGTTTTGTTCGGGATTTAATATTTTGTCGGCTGACAAGATTAATCTAATATATAGGTAGTTAAATAATAAAGCATTGGTAAGAAAAGCTATTAATAGCTTCAGAATTACTACCTCTCTGTTTTACGTTGTAAGTTGTTTGAATTTTTAAGTTAAACTTGTTCAACTTTGATCAAATTTAAATAAAAATATATTAACATTCATAATATCAAATAAATACAATGTTAAAATATATTTAATGATCAATTTAACAAAACTAATTTAATATTATAATTGTTAGTATTTTTTTATAAAATTGATCAAAATTGGAAAAGTTTAAATTAAAAAAGTCAACTGATTTAATAAATTATCACAAATGATGCTCATACAGTCTAAATATCAGAATACATATTGGCGCTTAAATCTTTAGTAAATAAAACGATTTGGTATATTATACCCTGAACATCATCGTTTGGCGAAGAATTGTAGTTTCAAAACCTGGTATATACTCAGAACTGGCATCTTTTGGTGAACAATGGTAGTTTCAAAACCCAATCCTAAATCACCAAACCAGGGATCCTACTCTCTAATTTCTTGTATAAGTCGTTTTAACCTTCATCTTTTTTCGAATATAGATTATTTTAGAACTTTTTGTTGTTTTCTATCTTTTTTCCTTGTCTAATAAATGCTACCACTCTCCTAAATAAATAACTTATATTTTTAAAACTAGAATAAATAAGGAGCAATAAGTCATTTGTGTTGATTTGCTAATTCTTATGCACAAATCTAAAATAAGAATCAGATAAGTTTAAGGCCATGCTTGTAGAGATTCTTATGATCGATTCTAAAGATAATTTCTAAATCCCTACCAAATGGCTAAATATAGAAGTGATTAATGATAGAATTTAAAAAATTTAATTATTCCTTTTATACTACAGAACAGAATTAGATGAAACATTGCTTCTCACATTAATTATGAAAAAAATTAAAATACTTATAAAAGTTTAAGAAAATATTTATACATAATTAGAATACACTAGCACGCCACACAATATGTGTAATATGATTTATAATTCATATTGTTTGTTTATTTCGATTAATATAGTTTTAGATCATATAACACGAGCTATCAATATATAATTCAATTTAAATATAGGGGTATAATGGTTATTTCAAACTATTATTCTTGATCACAAGAATTATAATCTATTCATCATTTCAAATAATTTCACAACTAAATCTGATTAAGTATAAAATCAATTTTGAAGAGAATCAACAATTAGAATCAATATTAGCATAACCAAAATCCCAGAACCATATCAAACTGACCCTAGCAAACATCTACCTACATCACCAGACTACCAGAGGGTATATAAAAAGAGAGAGATCCCGATTTGGAAACACCTAAATTTAGTAACAGCCCATCAGAACGTCACTACATTTATTACTACTATTTTACCCAGCTGTGAATGTGGTGAACCCAGCCACCGTCCAGGCCCGATCGGTCGCACCAGAAATGCATCGCCCCGCTTGGCCCGAGGCCGCCGCACATCTCCACGCGCTCGCCCTCCCCCGTCCCCAAAATGTAACCTTTTTTTCTTCAGAAAAACAAATTTTACATATAGACCGCCTGATAATCTATTTTTACAGAAACAACTTTTCAATTTTCTCGCTAAGCACTCAGAACAGTTGTACCACGTTCATGTCGTATGGTCTACTACCACATAGGATGGTACATGTTAAATCCTATCAAATTATGTGTGATAGTCTCTACACGTTGCTAAATTCTGTCACTTGGTGTTACTGCTACGGATATGTGGCGTTAATTGTTACAACTTTGAGTCAATTTGGTCTTCTTGGTTTTAGCTTTTGGTTAAAAGCCAAAGATAGATTTAAAATCTAAATTTTGAGTTTTAATAATAATTTTGGATAAACTATTTAATTATTAATTAATCCTCTAAACTTATTCCTAAATCAAATTAAAAAATTGGAAGTCTATGTATAAAAATACTTTTTTTGAAGGACCGAGATGTAAAGGGTTCACAGCCCAACCACACCTCACGAGCAGCGAAATAAATAAAGAGAAAACCGAAAAGAAACGGACCCGAGAACGAGGAGGAAAGCCGCAGCAGCAGCCGCCGCGGCGCTCCCCTCTGCCCGCTCCGCTCCGCTCGCGAGCTCCAAGTTTGACTCCCTCGAGAGTCGAGACCCACCCGTCCACTGATCCGCCCCACCGCCACCACCGCGAGTGGGAGAGGGGAGCGAGAGAGGAGGAGGGGGATGGGAGGGGTGACGTCGAGCGTGGCGGCGAAGATGGCCTTCTTCCCGCCGACGCCGCCGTCGTACGCGCTGGTGGAGGACGCGGCGGCGGGGGTGACCACTATGAGCGGCCAGCCGCACCGGGAGAACGTCGAGGTGCTGAGGCTGCACACGCGGAGGGGGAACACCGTGGCGGCGGTCTACGTGCGCCACCCGGAGGCGGCCTCCACCGTGCTCTACTCGCACGGCAACGCCGCCGACCTGGGCCACCTCTACCAGCTCTTCCTCCACCTCTCCTTCAACCTCCGCGTCAACGTCCTCGGGTGAGTGAGCCTTTGCTTCCCTCTCTCTGCTGCTCCTCATGCCCACCCCCGCCCCCTGGCCGGTTTGCTCGCGCGCTGTTTCTTCCTTCTCTTGCCGCGTGCGTCGGCGTGATCTGTGGGGGGTTTGGGCGTCTGGTTCCTGGTTGCTGGGGTTCCTCCACGGCCGCGGCCTCTTGATTTGTTAGGTCCGGATGGGAAATTTCATGTTCTCCAGTGAAAAAATTTCGCCCCTTTTCTGCGCTGTTGATGTCGTCGAATTCAATGATTTTGCTTTGATTTGCATATCGATGAGTTCTCTTAATTTTTGTTAGGTTGCCTCAGTTTTAAGAGATTTTAATGCTTTCTCGTCAGAATATTCATTCCCTTATTCTTAGATTTCCCGGCGCTTAAGAAAGCATCGGGCAAATTCGGCATATACACGGTGTGATTTATGATGGGTTTACTTCGTAGGTAAAGTTGATGCAACTAGGCTTCGCCTTTCACAATTTCCTTTTCTTTTACCTTTTTAGGACTTTTCTGCCGATCCCTGACGTGCAATAAAAAAAAATTCGCCCCTTAATTTAGTCTTCCCTTTACCCTTTCTTCTTTGGAGCTTTTTTTTGCATCTCAAGATTTTTTTATCATGTTCTTACCTGTTCTCACTAAGTTCTAGAATATTCAGGTCCAGCTCTGAAACAGCTGGGCCGTCAATGCCCTGTCTATCTGTTGTTGGGTTTGGTTTTGCAGCTTTTCTTGAAACAGAAATATGTTGTGCACGCCAGTCGGCGTGATCTGATGATCGTTTCTTTGCCAGCTTTGCGCATATGTTGATGTTTGCCACAATGCTGCGTACTGGTGGATCAGTGAATCATCTTTTAAGTTTTATTTGGTGCTTTAGCTTGATTTTTATGCATACTAATTTTAATTGTTTGTGCTTGCGCCTGTCCGTAAGCCATTTTCTTAGCAGTTAACCTATATTCTTCAACCGGAACCTCAAATCTCTTAAAACAAGTTTCCTCTATTTGTTTTCCATTTAAAATCTCTGATCCGTTATCCGAAAATAGTTTGTTGTGCAAAGTGATATTTTTGTGAAGATATCACTCAATCTTACACGCATTGGGTCATGGACGTCCTTCTGTGGTAAATCGCTGGTGCATATTCATAATTCGTCTTTCACAGAAGCTATGATTTTAGATCTACAAGTCAATATAATTAAGCTCAGAAATGGGGCAATAATTTGTTTGATAGAACATAGAATTATTCTGTTGAGTTCTTTGATCCTTCAGGGTTCTCTGTAATGATGTTGTGGAGTTGATTAAATGTATTGTATCACTAGAATATTTAGTTTGGGTACATCCTTGCTGCTCATAAGAATTATATATCCTGGCAACCAATTTAGCCTTAGAATAGTCTTTACCATTGACCAACCCGTTTCGTTGTTCTTTTTAAAAAAGCTTTGCCATTTAATTTCATTTTTTGAATGCAAGTAATGGCATATTTCACCAGTTATATAATGGACGTCCCAGATGCTTGAGCCTTTTGGCTACATTATTTCTTATCTGGAGGATCTTTCAATAATTTTGTGCTGTAGATAGTTGCCAGTATAATCTGGTTGTAAATGTGGACGAATCTCACATAATAATTTCATTCCACATCTTCATTTGCACATGTTCACAATTACCACAACTGTTTGATGGGGCTCAAGCAACACTAGCTTGCATTTATGCCGCATCTAGCACCTGCAGCCCTTAGTCATTATGATATGGGACATATAATGTGATGTTTCATGGAAATGCGGCCTGGTGTGCCTTAGTACTGTTTAATTGTCCTTGACACACTCCACTAGCGCTTTCACCATTTCCTTTTTGGTGTCTCCATCAATGATTGATCTAAAAAGCTTGTTAGTTTCTCTATCTTCTGCTATTGTGCCTATCTCAAGAGAAGTCTGTTTGAAGCAACCTGTGGTTGCTCATATTTTTGTAACTAAGCAATTGCCTAAATAGAGTGATCGTAAGGAATTATTTAGTGCTTCATATAGCCTTTGTTTGTTTCTTACATAACTGCATAAGATTCATTTTGAATAAATTAATTATCTCACTATACCATTCTTTAAAAAATTGATATTGTAACAAGGTTCCTTACCTTGCATTTTTAGTCAGTATTCTCAATTTATGGATTTGAGTTCTACTTTGTGGGAGTAGCACAAGGGAAATTCTTTGATCTTGATTCTTTATTGAACATAAACAATTCACTTTTCAAGAAAAGGCTTCATCTTGAATCTAATACAGCGGATTCTACTTATTTCTAATTTCCTGCTATCTGGGTTTAATAGTGTATTTGGAACATTGCAGATATGACTATTCAGGATATGGACAATCATCTGGAAAGGTATGCTGGAGTTTGTTGTAGGCACTGTATACCACACATAACAGTAACATGTCGAAGCTGGTTCACTTAGTTTTCCCTTTTTCTGCTTTCAGCCAAGTGAACATAACACTTATGCTGATATAGAGGCTGCTTACAAATGCCTCATTGAGAACTTCAATGCCAAGGAAGAAGACATAATTCTTTATGGACAATCTGTTGGAAGTGGACCCACAGTAGATCTGGCTAGTCGATTGCATCGACTTCGAGCTGTTATCCTGCACAGTCCTATACTGTCAGGATTGAGAGTTATGTATCCTGTGAAGCGTACATATTGGTTTGACATATATAAGGTTTGTTATCCTTTGTTACTCACTGTTGATTTAACTTGAGCTGCTCTCTCTTGTATGCTGCACTTTCTCTATATTAATACTCAACTTTCCCTTGTTATTCGTTGGCTTCCAGAATATTGATAAAATCCCTCAGGTGACCTGCCCTGTACTCATTATACATGTAAGTGCATCTCCATCATGCATTAATTTCAGAATTTGAAATTATTCAGCGCGCAAATGCTAAGCTTGAAGTGAAGTTCCCTATATTTCATTCTAGTTCTTTTTTACTGATTTGGTTGATTATAAAATATGAAAATATGAAAATTATTTTATGGTGTATTATACCAAACAAAGATGAATCCTCAAATTTAGATGCATGGTTTAGAAGCCTATATCCATTTTCTTGAATTCTCTAATGATTGCAATATACCAAGTATATATGCCTGGGTCAAACTAATTTACTAACTAATTTTGCATTACTGCTAATGATCTAGAAAATTTGTTTGTGGTTATTAATTTATTCAGTAATGGTTGTTTATCAAAGTGCTTAATACAGCAATAAAGCAACTTGCACTTGTCGTGGCCAACATGTCTGGATTCTGGGGTATAGAAAGTGCGTGCTTTTCATTCATATTTCTCCACTGTCCTAAGATTTCAGGATGCCGTGAGTATAGTTTAGTATCAGGTCACATCATTCAAACTATGCTTACTAATTATTAATTACAAGCATCTTCCTATATGCTTTTTTTGAATGCTTCTGTCTGCTGTGATTTAGAGCCTGTTTAGTACAACTCCAATTCTGAGATTCATACTGGATCTAGGGTTTCTATGGTATAATAAAATAGTATAAACTTTTATTTTTACTCCAAATAAAAACTAAACTGCTCAACTAAATACCATCAATTTATCCACATCTCCAGATCCAGGATTTCTTAAAGCTAGGTTTGGTCAGCTCCAAAAATTTCTAAATCTAAAGTTGTACAAATGGGACCTTAATGTACACATATCATATTACTATCTTGGATCTATTTTCTTAATATTAAAATAGCATGATAGGTCACAGTGAGAACTTATCATATACTCCTGTACACCAAAATGCTCCCTTTGCACAAAAGCATACTTCAATGTGCATGAAAATTTTGAGAAAGTTTTCCCATACATAACATGAAAGTGGGCACCATCATGCAAATTTCAACTCAAAAACCAATCTGGAAACTGTGCATGTTTACACATCGGAAATTACTTGTTTCTCTTTTTTTTGTTACTCCATGTGTGCATTGAAATTTTGCATGGTGGCTGCTATATCAAGTTTTGCATGGGAAATTTTCGTCGTAACTTTTCATTCAACTTTTGTGCACAGGAGTGTGTTGCTTTTACTTGGCAAGCCACAAGGGCAACTCATATGTCTAGTAAAACACTGCACAGCTGTAGTGCGATGAGTTCTGGACAACAGATCAATCTATGCTTTGCTTGTCTATTTCAAGTCTTTTTACATAAAGTTGTGAATTTGACAGCATTAAAATGAATATAAGTGACTTTTTGAGGGGAACAGTCCTAAATGCATTATCTCTGGGTTTTTAGTGGATATTGCAGAAGTTAATAAAGTTTCCAACCAACTGGTATCAAATACTCTAAAGTGAAAACAACATACAGTTTGGGAGGGCAGCACACTAGTGATCATGTCGATGAACTAGTTCATGCTAATATTTGCATCAAGACTCATTCATAGGAAGTTCTCCTTAGTGTCTGATGATGGCAGGTGTTGTTAACGGTAGGGCAGCCTGGTTTTGCTTCCGGCTCTTCTAGATACTGAGCTTGAGGTTAAACAAGTTTGTAGTCATGTGATGGACACTAGCCATAAAGGATGAAGATTAGAGTTCTTTATACAAGATCGGAAGCTCGATTACTTCCATGTCATGATGGTTAGAGTCCTTCATAGTTCATACAAGGTCAAAAGCTCAATTTGGTGAGAAATGAGAATTCATGATGTGATCAAATCCTGGTGGTGAACATAATTGGTTAACAGATTGGGTTTCCAACAAGCTCATCATTGGCCTCCTAGGGAGCAAGAGCACATGAGCTAAATGGCTACAAGCACAGGAAACCCCATTGAGGAAGGGGGAATCTGGGTGATTTAGGGAGGAAAGCATAGAGCTGAAGACTTAGAATGGTGGCAATGACGACAAATAGTTGGAAAAGATAAGCTTCCCTGATCCAAAGAAGAAAGATGGGGTGGGAGCTCCTCCCACTTGCCTTTGGTGAGACAGTTAAAGAGATAGGGGTGGGGACTTGAGTGTGATTCCCTTGTGTGATAGGAATAATGGGATTGAACAATTTTGAGCAAAGGAGGTGGGTAACAAATGAATTCTTAAACTGGTATTGTTGCAATGTGTGGTAACTTTGATAGTTGTGAAGGTACAAGATAGCAAAATAAAACCTGTTGTGAACATTTCTAATTCTAGTGGCTAATAAGTTGGTCAATCAAGTGCATTGCCAATGTTTTAATTGTCTAGTTGGTTACTAGCCTATCTAGTATTCCCTCTATCCAAAAATCTTCTACCTATTACATTTTCTATTTTTTCCAAAAAAGTTATATGTATTTGTAGTTTACATGCATGCAAGTCTTGAATAAGCAGTAATACCGTTTTATTTAGCGGCTCGATTAAATTGACGTCACGTGACTCGAGCAGCCATAGCTTAATTAGTCTTGTATGCACAGCTTCTTCTAAGCCATGCGCATCAGGATCAATACGACTATTTAATACAAGTAATAGAGTTTGTTTTTTTCTTGGTCTCAATAAAAAAAGTAATCCGTAGGAGATTTTTGGTTGGAGGGAGTAGATGACTAGTCAACATAATTGCCTTGTATGAGAGCAGTTCGATAGGACATATACATTGCATCATTGTACATGCACCTACAAATACTTCTCTATTATTTTATGCTAGTTGGGCACTTGGGCTTGCCATCGAAAGAAAGAAGAGGGCAAGAAAATGCATTCCAATGTCATTGTTCTTGACGCAATGCCACATCACCACTGTATTACAACAGTTGTTCCTGCTTTAAGGAAGCGGCCCATGTTGTTGGCAACATAGGGAATGGGGAAAACCAATAAGGGTCATGACGACTTTAAGTAGGGTTTTGGTCTCGTAGTCTCTCCTGTTGCTCTCAATCTCCTCCCACTGTGCATGTGCCTCCCCAACTCCACCAGACAGAAACACTGATCTTTCTCCCTCCACATTGGGCATATGGACATGCACCAAGTTGATCAGTGAGTGCCTAAGCTTGAGTTGTTGATAACTAGTCATGCCTTGTAAACAGCCAGAACTTAAAATCACATGATAAGTAGGATGACGGCTTTAGTCAGTGATAGCATGGCAATTTGATGACTATTCACCAACTAACTGACAACTTGATAACAATTTTTTGCTTCATCAATCCATGAAACTCTATGCACATGATTATCTTTGTTGCATATGCACATTATATGCATTAACTGATGGGCTCGAATACTAGTGATGTCTATATCCTTGAGACAATGTTTTTTGTTATGTATAAGGGCAAAAGAGGGCTTATGGAGGAAATGATTTTTTGAAGGGGGTTCCCTACCGTTATATTGTTGGGCAAGTTTGTTTCCGCTATCCAAATTTTGACCATTTCGTCTTTTCCACTATAAAATGTACATCCATTTCATTTCTGTGACTCTTGTGAGTCAATGCCAAGTTGGCCATCGTATGGTCTAACAACTTGCAAATTGGCAGTTGCCCTTCACCCTGTTCTACTTGTCCACAGTGAAGGCTATATCTTGTCTTTAACAGAAGGGCCCATCTTTCTTGAATTACAACCCCTTGTAATGATATCTTATGGTTTATGTGAGGTAACAAACCTGGAAAGATGTCCTCCAACAATCATGCGCTACCATCAATATTGAAGTTGCATAGTTTAGGTAGGATGGAAGGGTTTCTCATGGCCCATGTAAGCAGAAAAGCAGAGAAGATGAGGGCCTACATGTTCTAGTGGTTCTTGTGCCTGGGACTGCCAGAGCTGGACTATATGCTGTCCAAGCACTATCGAATACTGCAGGCGGTAGTGTGGCGTGCATCACAAGTGAGAGCATGGTAGTTTGCATCATGCAGAGATGCATGCTAGATTGCTAGCACCTCTTCCCAACTCTTTTTTATTGCCAAAATTATCGTCAATAATTTTCATTCTTGTATCAAATCATTATGTCCCAAGTCTTGTTCCTAGTTAGTGGTTCACAGTTCCATGTTTCACAATTTTAGATGTCTCTGCGCTGCAGCTTCTTTGCACACTACCTGGTTGGCGAAAGCCCGAAACACTTGTGAACCCATGTTAGCACAACCAGCATATGACCAATTATTACTGCCTTTGCATCAGTGTTTTCAATGACATCCTTCTCCACACAGATGGATGGATATAGAAAACAGATAGGCAAGTGTGAGGTGTGAGATGGTGACCAATGGCAATATGCCCAAAGTACTGTCAAGGATGGCACCTCTTAATGGCAACTCTCTCATGGTGGGATGACAAAAGAGGCAATGCAGAAAACATATTTCTGTTGGTTATATGAGTCTCACACAGACATGAATTTAATATCATGAAAAAAATAAGGAACTAAATAAAACTAATTGCCTTCTTTATGAGCTGCATGGGGCTCGTTTATGACACCATGGCAAGAGGTGACCGTAATCACAAGAAATACCACAAATAGACTTAACGATTTTTTTCTTAATTGCAACATGTAGTGTGGGCTAGAGTCCTCCAAAATGTGTTGCTTCAGTAGTGTTCTAAATAGCCAATTATCACAGCTGCTTATGCAAATTCTAGTTCCAAAAGCTGCCCAAATTTTTTGAACTCCATTAGTTTTTTCATCATTCCTTGTCAAATGTCCTTTCCAAAATACGTATTCTTGTAATTTACTTTGGGTTTTGGGAATAAAGACATGAATTTGCTAAACAATCAGCTGAGTAAACATGATATTCCAACAAATTGAAGGACTAGGCAATCTTCCCAGTCAAATTATTGTAAACCAGAAGTCTTAACTGGCTAACTAGACCTACTATTTGAATAACAGGGGGATGGTTGACACTTTACAAGGTCGGCTGATTATTCTTTTTTTAGGCCAGTATTGGTTGATTGTTCTTTTTTCTTAGACCAAAATGTTGGCTGGTTATTCAGATTGCCCCCGATTCTATATAACCTAAGCTTATGTTATATATAAGCTTGGTTTTGTGTACTTTCTCATACTCGACCCGTACATGTGGGGCTTTTACATGACCCTGTAGCAGTCAGGACTTTCTAATGTTATGTTTTTTCCTTTGAAAGGATACTTGTGAACTATATTTGGAAGGATACTTGTGTGATCTGAATTATGTTTGGAAGTAGTGTGAACTTATGTATGCAACTGTGCATGTTATATTGAACATTTACATGTTTTAGTTTTAATTTCTGCTTGATAGTACAGTTAATTCTCACTGAAAACATTTACTGCATTATCCTGCATGTATACCTGACTATTTATTAGCTAAATCTCTTTTCCCCCCCAATGTGCAGGGAACTGCTGATGAAGTAGTTGATTGGTCTCATGGTAAGCAACTATGGGAGCTTTGCAAAGAGAAATATGAGCCTTTATGGCTCAGGGGAGGGAAGCACTGTGACTTGGAGCTCTTCCCAGAATATATTCGACACCTCAAGAAGTTTGTACACACAGTAGAAAAGTCACAATCCCCTAGGCATGCTTGGAGGGAAACTTTGGATCGGATTGAACCCTCTCGAAAAAGTGTTGATTGCTTTGAACCTTCACGGAAAAGTGTTGATTTCTTTGAACCCTCGCGGAAGAGCACGGACCAAAGGGAGAAATCAAGGCCAACCCGTGATAGGATGAGAGCTGCTGAGCATAGATATAGCAATGTTGAGAAGTCAGACAAATTAAAGTTCTCATTTGATCATATGGAGAAATCCAGGAGAAGCATTGACATCTTTGAGAGGCCAAAGAAGAACATTGAACAGCTGGACTGTGGGAGGAAGA
>KE370929.1:87880-101361 GCA_000418225.1 Zizania latifolia
GCGTGACGAGTCCGCGGTGGCGAGGGGCGATGCGACGAGTTCGCGGTGACGAGGCCGTGGCGGTGAGGGGCAGCGTGACAAGGACCGATCGGAGAGGGGCGGCACGGAGAGGAGCGGCCAGAGAGGGATGGCGCGGAGAGGGGCAACGACGGAGGAGCGGCGTGGAGAGGAGCAGCGGCGGAGGGGTGGCGCGGCATGACAGTGGCGAGGGCGGCGCGCTGGAGAGGTGGCGGGGAAGGATGGCGCTGCACAGTAGAGAATAGGGCGCAATTTTAAAGGCAAACAAAAAATTTTCAAAAAAAGTGGCGTCCAGTTTGAAAAATTGGCAAGATTCAAATTATTTTGTTTGCCGAGTGTAAACACTCGGCAAACAAGTTTTTGCACTCGGCAAACATTTTTTTTGTTTTTTCAAACTTTGTCAAATGTGTTTTTCATTCTTTTTCCTTGACAATTTTTGTGAATTTTTTTTTCAAATTTAGTAAATAAGGTCTAAAAATTGACTCAAAAATATGAATATGATTTTTATGGATAATTTAGTTTATTATTTCATGCACTTGCAGTTCAAATTTAACAAGTTTCAATTTAAATTCTAGAAACATAATTAATGAACTAAAAATAGCTCACTGACCTAGAAAAATGCCAAAATTTTTCATTGGATAAGATAAACTGTATTTCGATTGTAGAAAAAATTTCAAATTAATATTAAAATTTAACCATCGATTTTCTTTTAAACCCAACACATTCTTTAATTAAATCATAATTTGTTCTCGGAGAATCTCCGGTTTCTTAACATCCTACGTGACAACTTTCTCAAAATATTTTTAAATTTTTATCACACTATCTACATATCATATCATAACACCATAACGAGTTTTGCACTTTTTAGACTTCATTTGATTTTTTTTAGAATTAAAAAACCATTAAGCTCCACGCTATCGATCGAGTGTCGCAACTTAGATTTTTTAAAATTTCTTTATATTTAGTAGGTAAGCCTGACAAATAGACTCAAAAACATGAATATAAATTTTCTACAAATTTTGGTTCATTATTTCATGTACTTACAGTTCAAATTTGAACTATTTCAATTTAAATCCTAGAAACACACTTAATGAATTAAAAATAGTAAACTGATCCAAAACAAATACCAACTTTTTATATAAGATAAATTATGTTGCATTTTGATTGTAGAAAAAGTTTCAAGTTCAAACAAATTTAACCATCGATTTTCTTTTAAACTTAACCCATTTCTTCTCTAAACCCTAATTCCTCCTCGGAGAATCTCCGGTTTCTTAACATCCTACGTGACAACTTTCCCGAAACTTTTTTAAATTTTTATCACAGTATCTATGTATCATATCATAACACCATGATAGGTCTTGTGTTTTTTAGACTTCATTTGATTTTTTTTAAATTAAAAAATCATTAAGCTCCACGTTGTCGATCAAGTATCGCAACCTAGATTTTTCAAATTTCTTTCAATTTAGTGGATAAGAACTAAAAATAAACTCAAAACATGAATGTGATTTTTTTATAATTTTTGGTTCATTATTTCAGGCACTTATAGTTCAAATTTCACCTATTTCAATTTAAATCCTAGAAAAATACTTAATAAATTAAAAATATCAAACTGACCTAAAAATATGAAATTTTTAAATGGAATAAGATATATTGTATTTTAGGTGTAGAAAAATTTTCAAGCTAAAACCAAATTGAAATATCACATAGGCTCGAAACCTACGAATTTTTTTCTTGTCGCCCAAACACGCCGTCCTAACGTCTATTAGTACCGATTTTTTTTTCATTTTTTACCGAGTGTCATAGGGTTAACCGAGTGCATTCTCATTAAGCACTCGGCAAACCCCCTTTTCGCCGAGTATAATTGTTTGCCGAGTGTTTTTTCAAAAACACTCGGCAAACCCATCTTTGCTGAGTGCCCGAAATAATACACTCGATAAAAATTTTGGCACTCGACGAATTTTCACTTTCCCCTAGTGGCTGTAATACATTGACAGCATTGCATATTAGGTAGATCTGCTCCTACTCGTGACAGGAAAGCAATGATTTCTCTTTATTTACCTCTATCATTTGCTTAATTTGCTGCATCATCCATTGTCTTTGGATAGGTTGCCATTGACCATGGAGAAAACAACCAAATTGTATTGAAAGCTCGCTCTTTGCACTAATTCACAGACCAATTCACGTTTTGGAATTTTTTTTAATAATACATTTTTTAAACAAATTTCAAAGTTGGTACACGAAAATAAAAAATTACAAAACTAGCCTTCCGTCGGCACTTTAAGTGCCGATCTAGGCTGATTGGCCCTAGATCGGCACTTGATTTGCTGATCTAGGCCAACCGGCCTAGATCAGACTGCTAAACCCCCTGTCAGCGCATGATTGACCGATCTAGGCTGGCTGGCTTTAGATCGACAGACCATGTGCCGATCTAGAGCCACCCAGCCTAGATCGGCCAATCATGCGCCGACAGGACCTCTATAAAAGGGGGGCCGAAGCCCCCCTCCCTCCCACCTCGTGCTGGACTTTGGCCTCCTCTCCAAGGAATGTCCTCTCCTCCTCTTCTCTTCTTTAGTTAGTTGTAGGTATAGGATAGGTAGTTTAGGGTAGTTTAGTGGTAGATTAGGAGTAATTTAGGAGTAGAGTATGAGTAATTTAGGAGTAGTTTAGTAGTATTTTTGGGTAGTTTAATAGTAATTTAGGATTATTTTGATGATACTTTTAGCATAATTTGAATTAGTTTAAAGATAATTTAGGGATACTTTAGAGGTAATTTAGAGGTGCTTTAAACATAGTTTATAGATATGTCATGTAGGAAATATCAACTTTTATTTTCTTACCGTAGATGGTGCAAAAGAACAAATCTAAGTACGGTTACGATCCTCGTCACCGTCCGCCAGAAGGTGTGGAACCCCCTATGTATTTTTGTGGAGATAAATGTAAGTTTATGAGAAGTATGGATGACCTCACATACAAGATGAGGTATTGGAAGTGTGGCAACTACTCTTACACTCCTAAAAAGCCAAAGCCAAGGCCAAAGCGTGGACCACGTGCTAATAAACCGATATGAATAATTATGTTATTTCTTTATTTATATCTTGTTCTCAAATAAATCACTTATAATATCTCTATTAATGTTTCTACGTGTAGGTAACTCCTCCACCGTCGCCACCTCCGCTCTGTGACTTTGTCGAATAGATTGACAAGGAGGTGCACCCTGATGACTGGGCAGATCTTATGAGACAAGGAGTTCAACAGGGAGCTTTCTGAGATGCGATACAAGTGGGGTTGTGAGCGTGAGGAATAAGAGAAGAGGAGAGAAGAGCTGGAGCGCAAGGCAAAAGAGGAGCGTAGGGCTGATAGAGAGAGGAAGCGTGAGAGGGTCCGTCGTGCTAAGGAAGTAGGACCGGACGCCATAAGGAAGGAAAAGTACCCTCGCTGCACTCAGTAGTCAGTTTGGATAAGTCTTAGCTATTTTCATTTCCCTAAAGGCACGTAATCACGTTTGCATGTGCCATTGTAACGTACTATGTTATGTCGTGAACTTTGTTGGGTGTTGTTAATGCTGGACTATTTTAATTACTGTGTATTCGTTAATTTAGCACGCTACGGGGGTACCAGGGTTGGTGCTAGAGGCAATGAAACAAAATTGTAATATCTATTTCGCAGGCAATCACGCATCTGCAAACAAGCTCATTAAATGTGGTATTGAAGTGTAAGCTCAAATTGTGAGTAGATAGTACCTCCTTCCAATAATGTCATATCATTTTCCTGTCTCTAGTTGACACCGATCCCCGCAATGGCACAAATCCCGATCGGTCCACGGAGGGATGAGACAAGCGAAAAGATCTCTCCTCTAGTCCAGATGTTTAGTCCCCCTAAGATTAGTAGAGGAGGAAGCCATCTAACTACAAAGAATAAGATGTGGTCAGAATGTTATAGTAAAATACGTCGCATCGGAATATAGAAGCAGAAGAAAAAACAATACGTAAAAGCAGGGATACAACGAAATGCATATTCATAATATGAAGTGCATAGTGACATAATACGACATATCGTAATAAATGATTCAATACAAATTATCCGTCCCTACGATAAAACCACAAGCCGTACTAACCACCACGCCTACCCCGAGTGTGTCTCGGTGGCTGCTCCAAGAAGGTAAACATATTAGGCGAACGGCGCATCCTAGGCGGTCTAGCGGGCTGCTGCTCCGCTGCGTCGGTGGTGGTGCTCCCTCAAGCTGCGAAGGCCTAAACACCTCAGCGATGTCATGCTCCCAGGCGTCGTAACCCGCTGAGTCATGCTGGCCACCGTTACCGAAGTCTACCGGTCGAGACGGACTGTGATAGGCAGGGTCCACGCCAGCTCACCAGTATTGATATAGATACGGCGCTGTGCAAACATATGGGTTATTAGTGATATAATTTAGATTACGATAAAAATCGGTGTAATACTGTACAGTTCTCACCAGGTGTCGGATGTGCTCCATATCCCAATGGTGGTGGTGCGGCATGTCCCGATGGGCCCGCTGCCGATGATGGGCCTAGACCGTAGAAGTATTGATGCGGGGGATACCAATACTGTGGTGGTTGCACCGGTGGGGGTGCCAACATCGGAGGCACTGGCTGTGGACGAGGAGGTGGAGGTGGTGGCTGAGGGGCATCAGCTGGAGGAGGTGGCTGAGGGGCAGCAGCTGGTGGAGGTGGCCGTGCAGACATGAGGCGGATAGAAGCGTCGATCTCGTCGAGAGCCCCCCGCACTGCCGTCTAGTCCAATATAGTTTCGTGCGTTCCACATGTGATCGGACTGTAAAAGAACAAAGTCAAATAATCACGTACTATCAATCATCAATCATTGGAGATTACACAATTCATGTACTTACTGACTCGTGATGGACAGCGACCATGTGAGAAGGATGTCCGTGCGTTACACCAGCTGCGGGTGGAGGACAATCGCCCCGTCCTCTGATGAGACGAACCCTGGTACGAACGGAGTACCATCGAAGGTAGTCATGGTATGTCGTAGGGTCGTAGTCATCCCCCTCCTCGTCTAGGTCCTCCAGCGCACCCTCCGACTAAGCGACCCATGGCTGCATCCTAACATCCCATGGAATGCCGTCAGGTACTCCTTTCCGCATGTTTCTGCAGCAAACAAGTGTAAATTAAGGTTTATAACGGTAGATAACAGCAAAACGTGATGCGCATGTTCGTATGTATGTGTGCAGAAGCTCACCGGTGCATCTAGGTAGGCACCTGGGCCTGTATAGGACACGGAAAGTACTGCGCTTGTCTAAATTATCGACAGACGCGGTGGACAGCATATCTCTCGATCATGACGTCGAATACGAGGCATCTACGTATCCTTCAGTATGCCGTGTCTCACAAGCACAAGGCGGAGAGCCTGTGAGGCGCGCGATGGATGACCTCGCCTGGCATGTAAGGTCTCCAACGAAAGTTGTGCGCCCGAATATTATCGAGCTACGCCGTGTAGTCTGGGTAGGAGAGGTGGGTCTGAGAGTGGGCCCAAGATGGCTGCAAAAAAAGAAATAACAGTACAGATTAATTTTGGTGAATGATTAAGTACAATAAATACTGACCTGTCGTCGACACCAAAGTGTGCCCTTAGTCGGTCGGTCGATGTCCTCGTCTGGCGGCCCCCTAGGTATGGTGCCATGTTAACTTGGGGCCGACCAATCTATACCCTCTCGTACGACCAGATCTGTATCAATAAGGGACATCTAGTAATAGATGCGCCAGCCGTCCGGCGTCGACATCCATCGCAAAGAGCGTGGTATGTGGCACAAAGGACCACAGATCCCCATGAGTACTGTGGAATGCCATCATCGGGCGAATCGGCTATGGCTCGGGCGAACTGCACCAGGTGCCTGTCGACGCTATAGTGGTGCGTGCTGGTGAACATCACCTAGCCGAAAAGCCAAAGGAGGTAAGACTCTAGGTGCCGACTAACGGTGTAATTGTCAGCATCGGGGGCTAGGTGCTCCGCCTATCAAAGGTCAAACGTTAGTATACAGCCACTATAGATAAGTTAATGTTTAATTTTATTACCATGTTAAAACGACATACCTGGTACTAACGCAACCAACTCTGCGTCGGCCCATGTGTGTCAGTGAACTCCACTACCACACCATCAGGCTAGATGGGATGAACGCCCGCGAAGCGCGCAAGCATGTCATCGCGCCACTCTGGCTGAACATCGTTCTGGACAACTGCTGCTCCTGCTATTAGAAGTCCTAGCAGGTAAGATATATCCTCAAGCGTGATCGTCACCTCCCCTAAAGGCAGGTGGAATGTGTGTGTCTTCGGCCTCCATCTATCGACCCATGACATGATAAGAGTTTGGTCAAATGGAAACCTGATGGCTCCATCGACCAATCTAGCCAGAGGGAGTAAGCTAGCACCGCGCAACCTGCATGGAAGAAGATGTTAGTCACGTAACGAGATAAAAATAAAATATAAACGACCATTATGCTTGCTTAACTAACCTGCCAACCCATCGAGGATGGATGCTCCAGAAATACTGCGGTATTCGGACTCTGAGCTGCACGAGATCGGCCTAGTTCAGATCGGTGGATGTGAGTGCTCGTGCCCGGTGGTGGCCGTCGATCGTAAGGGAGAGAAGCTCGTAGGAGCAATCATCGTTACCCATCATCTGCAGGTTGTAAGACAGACAAATATTGTTAGCGCCAAAGATACAACATGTGATAATTGAAATAAAGTAACTACCATACGTACATCTTGGAGACTATGTACATTGTGTGATGTGCGGTGATCTGTATGTCATGTGGGCTCTCGACTGCTTGTGCCGGCTTCTGTGCAATTCTTGTACGTGTGTCCAACCGTGTTGCACAAAGAGCACATTTTTTTCCTGCCTGCATCGGATTCATCCATATCATTCCGAATGCGTCGTGTCTTTCTTCTTTCCACCTTTGAGTTGACACGTTGGAAATCTGATACCCAACGACGTGCGCCATCTGGCAGAGATGTGAATGAGCTGATAACCCCATACCCTCGGAGTTCACCGCTCTAAGTCTAAAGAACCTTCTCTTTTGTGAAGTATTCAGACAAGTACACCCCAGCATGCATATCAAATGTGGCGCACGCCGCTATAACATGACTGCATGGCTTATGGTACAGAGATGGTTTGTTGCAGCTACACCGACAAGTATCGGTAACGGTGCACTCATGAACAATAACATCTCGATTTGTTCCTCGCCGATCTTTGTCTCGACACGTTACATCGAAATGGAGTTCCCTCGAACTTGTCTTGATGGCACGATGTTGGGTTGCCTTCTTACTTTTCTCTATGAAGTACTCTGTAATCTTTCTGCAATACAAATTGTTGGGTTATAGGGAGGCTACGCTAGCACTAAATTCAAAAATTTTACCCCATTCGCCCAGGAACCATGCGTATATTAGGATCATAGATCGTTACCTCTAGCCATGAGACGGGCTAGGGCAGCGGAAGTAGAGTTAATGAAGCGCGTCCTCGATCGGCTCCGCTCAGCTCCGTCTCCTCGTCGGCGATGAAGACGACGTAGTCCGGCGATCTCCACGAGAGAAGATCAGCACCGCAGTAGCAGCAGTGCCTCCACGGTATCCACACGTATAGGGACAGGATCACCTCACGCCGGTATGCTAGTACCACGCGGGAGATTAGGGGAGGAACGGCCACAACCGGTGTAGCCAGGAGAGGTGGCGACTTAGGTTAGGTCGAAGCAACAACCAATAGCAGCCGTCAACCACGAGAACAGCCAACAGCCTTTTCGTCCTAGCCCCTCCTCTCCTTATATAGTGTCCTCTTATGGGCCTTTAATCAGAATTAAAGCCCAGCAGATCTAATCTGTTTGTCTAGACTCAGAACTTCTGGTCTAACCAGAACTTCCAAAAATAACATTCTATATCGAATTTATTTCGACCAAGAACTTCCAGGTCAAACCCGGAACTTCCGGTTCGTCCAGAATCCATCTTTCAAGCAGGCCCAAAACTTTCGGTCCTACCAAAACTTTCAGTTCCTCCAGAAATCAAAACTGGGGCTGGCCCAGAACTTCCGATCGAACCGGAACTTCCAGATGTTTCAGAACTAGGAACTTCCGGCCTCAAGCCAGAACTTCCAGTTCCCCAGAATTCTTTTGGGCATATTTTCATCAATCTCCCACTTGCACAAGAGCTAATTCTTGTAAGTTTCAAATCCCATCCCTTAAGCGTGTAACCCGATATGTTCATATGCAAACGGCCGTTACCCAGAAATCTTTTTTGGATCACTGATCAATAACGGTACCTAGCAGCACATATTGACCCCTGAAAGCATACAAAATCAAAATCATCTTTTCTGAACCTTGATATACTCACGCACCAATCCCTTTACCACACGATATCAGTTAAGCTCAAGGCGAGATTCGTGCCACCCTAGTGATAGCTCGACACTTCACTCGATCAAGTAGTGGATTAATTATGATTAACTATTTAATCATAGTGGCATGGCCATGCACTTTTCTAATTCAACTATCTCGAGGGGCGCATAGATGTCTCTCCCGTTATTTAGGAGGGGTAAATTCCATCTTGACCGCTCACATCCCACGACATATTTCATAACACACCCGAAAGCAACCTTTATAACTATCCAGTTACGGAATAGCGTTTGGAAGCCCTTAAGTGTGTCACTACACATTCTGGAATTAATGATGATCTTAGATCTAAGGATTCTGCAGGTACGCTATTTGAGATGACAACTGATAGCACATTAAAAATAACAATTCTAGCAGTATCTCAAAGTGGGTCTATCTAACACCATGTTCTCTAACATGTGTCCACATCACTGATTTGACATCTTCATGTCTATGATCCACGAAACATGATCATCAATCAGACAGATATGCTAATATATAAATCATCACTGTTCCGCATGACGATATGAGATTAGGGATCATTTATAATACCATCGTGATAATACAAAGAGTTTCACAAACAAGTCACATACTTGCTGATCAATGTAAAAGATATTTATTCAAGGAACAAGATAACTAATTATCCAAAGTACATTAACATAGACAAGACTCCTTCTCTCACATACACTAGACTCTATCACACAAGTATCTAATACCCATAGAGCTCAAGTGCGCCTCATGCCTAGGCTGCGAGAGAGGTTTCGTCAATGGACCGGCAACGTTTGAATCTGTGTGCACCTTGCATATCTTTACATCACCTCTATCTATAATCTCTCGGATGAGGTCATAGCGCCGCAGTATGTGCTTGGACTTCTGGTGCGACTTAGGCTCCTAGGCTTGCGCAATGGCATCACTATTATCACAATAGAGGTCCATTGGACTGGACGCACTAGGGACAACACCTAGCTTAGAAACAAACTTTATGATCCAAACAGCCTCCTTCGCAGCTTCAGAAGCTGCAATGTACTCGGCCTCCGTTGCTGAATCTGCAACCGTTTCTTACTTGGAACTCTTCCAACTCACTGCGCCTCCATTGAGGCAAAACACAAATCAAAACTTTGATCACTTCATCAAAACAAAGATTCCAACTCCGAGAAGCTTGCTTCGGCCTATAAATGGACCTTTGCAGCTTGTAAATTTTTTCAGCTTTCTTTGGATCGTCAAGACCTTCCGGCTATGTCATGTACACATCCTCACTTAGGTTTCCATTAAGAAAAGCCATTTTGACATCCATTTGCCATATCTCATAGTCATAATATGTGGCAATTGCTAGGATGATCCGGATAGACTTTAACATTGCGATGGACGAAAATGTTTCATTATAATCAACACCTTAAATCTGCCTAAAACCTTTCGCCACCAATCGTGCCTCATAGATATGAACATTTCCATTAACATCTATTTTTTTTTCTTAAAATCTATTTACACTCAATGATTTTTACACCATCAGGTGGATCGACCAGGTTCTAAACTTGATTCTCTCGCGTAGATTCTAACTCGGATCTTATGGCTCCAAGCCATTTCTTAGAATCTGGTCCCATCACCGCTTCCTAATAGGTCTTAGGTTTATCATTGTCCAACAATAATATATCGCGCTGTTCAGTGGTCAAAAATGCAAATCGCTCGGGCGCATGACTCAACCTCTCCGACCGACGTGGGGCTGGTGTCTCGACAACAGGTTCTGCAACATCTTGCATATCGAGTTACGGTTGAGTAGGAGCTAAAACACTTTCTAGTGGTTCTTGAACCTCTTCGAGTCACACCGTGCTCCCACTAACCCATTTTGATAGAAACTCTTTCTCAAGAAAGATACCATTCCGGGCGACAAATACTTTGTCATCTTCCCGGTTATAAAAGTAATATCCTTTGGTTTCCCTAGGATACCCCACAAAGAATCATTTATCAGATTTGGGAGTGAGCTTATCAGACGTCAAACGTTTTACATAGGCCTCACAATCCTATATCTTTAGAAAAGGCAACTCAGGACGCTTCCCAGTCCATATCTCATATGGCGTCCTCTCTACAGATTTAGATGGAACCCTGTTTAATGTGAAAGCAGCAGTTTCTAGAGCAAATCACCGGAAGGACAATGTAAGATTAAATTGACTCATTATTGACCGAACCATGTCTAACAAAGTTCGGTTCCTCCGCTCGGACACCCCATTCCATTGAGGCGTGCCTGGTGGAGTCAGCTGCGGAACAATTCCACACTGCTTTAGATGATCATAAACTCATGGCTCAAATACTCACCTCCACGATCTGATCGCAAAAATTTAATTGTCTTGCCTGTATGATTTTATACCTCATTCTAGAACTCCTTGAACTTTTCAAAAGATTCCGACTTATGCCTCATTAAGTAGATGTAACCAAATCTACTAAAGTCATCAGTAAAAGTAATGAAGTACTGAAAACCACCTCTGGCCGTAGAACTCATTGGTCCACATACATCAGTATATACAATGGCCAACAATTCAATTGCCCTCTCACTTTGACCAGTGAAAGATGTCTTAGTCATTTTGCCAAGTAAACAAGACTCACATGTGTCAAACGATTCGAAATCAAATGACTCCACAAGCCCATCGCTATGGAGCTTCTGCATGCGCTTCTCATTTATATGACCTAAACGACAATGCCAAACATAGGTGGGATTCAAATCATTAAGCTGAGGCCTTTTTGTATTAATGTTATAAACATGTGTATCCTCAAGATTCAGAATATATAATACATTCATCAATAGAGAAGTACCATAGAGCATAGCATTCAAAAATATCGAACAACACTTGTTCTTCATTATGAATTCATAACCATCTTCCTCCAAACATGAAGAATAGATAATATTTCTATCCAAGGCCGGAATGTAATAATAATTATTTAATTCCAAAACTAATCCTAAGGGTAGCGACAAAGAATAAACGCCGAACGCCAACGCAGCAACTTTTGCACCATTGCCAACGCGAACATCCAATTCACCTCTTGCATACTTCCTTGTCCTATTCAGTCCTTGCAATGATTTGCAAGTATGAATCATTGATCCGGTATCAAATACCCACGAATCACTTGGACGAGTAGCAAGATTAATTTCAATAACATTTATACTTGAAGTGTAAGCGGAAGTCTCACTTCCCTTCTTTCTTCTTGAGTTCTTCCAAATGTAACTTGCAGTTCCTTTACCAATGACCAGTTCTATACACAAACAAGAACTTTGAGGTACCGTACCTCTCGGCTCGACCTTGGTTCTCAAACATGCCTTGGAGTCCCACAATCATATTATGGGCATCCATGTTCTCACCTTACTTCCGAAGCTCAGAGGACATACTGGCAAGCATGAGACAGCTAGCATCGAGTGAATCATTGGCGTGCTTCTCGTAAGCCCACCGATCAGCTGCAGATACATTATTAGCTGGTTCATCATGATAGGGGACCTCTAGAACATAATTTTTTTCTCTTGTTCGAGAACAATTCTCAAGTTTCTATACTAGTCAATAAAGTTTGTTCCAGAAATCTTTTCCTTATTAAGAATTGATCACAGATTAAAAATAGAAGTATTCTTAGCAGTAGGTGCCATGATCAATAATAAAAATGCAAGGTTCGGCACTATGCTATGTGAATCTTCTATTAAATAAAAGATGCTCCACTACATGATATACAATCGTTTTTCCTCTTACGACATGTAGTGGGACAAGATCCATATTCAACTAACTCCTAGTGAGCTTTGGCATCACTGCTAGAAGATTAATGATATAGGTAAGCAACACTTTGCTAATCACATCCTTGTGTGACTCTTGTTCGTTGGAGTGGCATCATATGCCTCGACGCCCAACTCTATGCTCCAAAGCCCAAAACTATTTTGATAGCTTTGTTAAGCAAACCAATACTATGCATGTGGTTGTTCGACATCCACCCTAACTGGTCAAGACAAAAGATGGCACCCTATTTTGGCAGACCCACCATACAATAATCAAAACCTCTGTAGGTGCAGCTATTAAAAAGGGCATCAAAGTTCTTAATTTTCTGAGGAAAACTATTCTAACATGGTAACGATGCCTACCACACACAGAACATGAAAGAATAGTGTGACAGGAACATAAGTAAACATCATAGGCAATTATATTAACTGTGATATAGTATGGCCCTTCTCACATGGTGATCTCTATCTTCATGGTTCCTGTCCTTCGGGTCATCACGCTTCAAGCCTCCATGAACTTATATCAGTCTATTACAGCTAATAGCACTATACTAATTACATGAACAGAAGCATCACATCTCGACGCGTAGGTCGTACAATATTTGAATAGCCTTGAGTTACAATTAACCATGACACGCAGGCCATAAAAATTACATGCATGCATCATATACATCACAAGGCCATACCAGTCACAACATTCTCTATAAAAACAAGTTAGGAGTAGAATCTATTCGTGACTGAAAACTAGATCCGGAACTTTCGGCTCAAAGGACTGGAACTTTCGGTCGAAGGGCCCAGAACTTCTGACTCAGGGCCAGAACTTCCGAAATCAACATTCCGTGTCATAGAATTCTCTTGGGCATATTTCCATCACAAATGGCACTCATCCCTGTGCACCACCAAAGCAGCAGTATGCCGGTCCACGAAGTATCGGGTGGTTCCACGTATTATGCCCTCCACGATACCAACCAAAGGTAAGCATCGCATACCCCGCATGACCCAATTGTACACCTCTGCAAGATTGGTGGTCATGATACCATACATTATGTCGTGAGTGTCATAGAGTAGAGACCAATGCTCCCTACTCTTGAATTTAATTGAATCTGAAAAGCAGTAAACTTTTGTACTCTACCGTTTGCAGATTGTCTGTTGATCATTAGTAGGTAGATAACAAAGTGGCTCCGGCTCTGGCTCCGGATCACTTCTAGATTGCTGTCTTGTGAGGAGTCATGGTATGAACCATGAGGTGATGAGTGCTTGTCAACCGAGTGATGAAGATTGCACGATGAGGATGAAGAGGAAGAGGAGGAGATG